>JAAZQE010000240.1:0-37239 GCA_013620735.1 Clavariopsis aquatica
GGGGAGGAGGGCACGGGTGAGCATTGTGTGTTTGTGGGCAGACGAGCTGCGGTTGTGATGTAGAGATCTTGGGGTTGATGTTGAGGTATTGATGGTCGTTGGACGTTGCAGTGACCAAGAGTTATGTAAGCAGATCATGGCAGTACATCAACAACTTCATTGACCCATCCTTCTCTCCTTCCTTCTTTGCCTTCCCAATATCTGAAATTATCTTTCAGTCTCGAGACTATAAGCGAAGTTCTCGCGTTTAATATTCAAGCGTCTATTCAATGGTCCCTTTAAATGGCCAATGACCGAGGGTGATCGGCTGTCAACTAGCGATATAGATATGATGAGAGCCTATAGTACTGCAAAATGTATGCATTCGTTAGGCTTTAAATAAATTTCGTTTTTCTAGTCTGATCTTTAAGGAGTGTTTAGTGAGCGGAAAAATCTTCCACTAACTGTCCCTCACGTACGGCTTCGCCTTCTACGTGGAGGCAAGGATATAGCAACCTTAATGTATTCATTAAACATCAAAACTTTTCACCACATCTCATATCTGTAGAATTGAATCATTTTATATCTAGGTTCATTCATTTCTTTGGTTACAGCATATTCCAGCCCCACCTGGCAAGGTCTAAGATGTCCTATTTATGTTTTCCGTCCTCAGTATATGTCAATCTGAGAAAGGGTCTCTCCACTGTGGGTTTGCTGCAAAATTCTCCAGCAATTACTAAACACTTATCCTTTGATGGTGACAAATCGGGCGGGGACACGATGCGGCGATGGGTGCCTCTGGTATGGGCAAGTTGGTTGGGAGTGATCTCATTTTTATGATTTTTGAGAAGTCGATACCGTAAATTACCGGTATAAGAAAAGAAAGGGGCCAGCTAAATAAATTTGAGTTTCTCAGTGAGAGTTGTTTGCAATGCAGGATGATGGTAGCACACTTCAGTCATTGGTTAGGTGCAATTACAGAAGAATTTATTCTAATTAATCGGAGGGGGGGGGGACTACGAATGTAAATCAAGATAGAAGTGGGCCCAATATCATAACTAGGCCTACAATTGCCACATTGTTATCTCCAATAGACAGCCCCAAAATACTCCTAGTCAGGTTCCAGTCTATTACAGTGTGTGGCTCATTATCTTAGAATCAAGTCATCTAAGGTAATGATAGGCACCTCCGCTTCGGCGGTTTCGGCACTTGGATACGATGTTAGCTCAATACGTAAGGGTGATCCTATATGCGATATGTCGCTAGAATAGAATCAATTACACCTGCCAGAACAGGTATTATACCCGGGATTATACAAACATAACCAAGCATCTGAAGATTGAATAAATGTGGACATACTAATCCAGAATATGCACCCATGACATTAAGGGAGAAGATATGGTGCGACCTGGATATACCCCTTTCCATTGATATCCATCCATTTCACTTTTTGAGAATGAAAGTTGTCAGTACCCAGAATGAGTATATAAAAATGGTTTGGTTGTAACCCTACTCCATCCTAGTCTAGAAAAGATGGATGAGTGCGCCATTGCTTCCTCTGGCCGCTATGACGGCCCCAGAACCTGTTGTTGCATACATGTTAAGATGATTTCAATATCCAAGGAATGTTGCGTCTTGGTCTGTTGCATGCGAGATTTACCTGTTTCGTTTAAAACTAACAGAGGCACAAGGACAAAAGAAAACACTAGATATGATCCTTCTACATTTATCTCAAATTTCTCAAAGTTCTAACAGCCATAGATAGGTCGAAATTTGGTGCGTTGCACTACTTCTCAAACCCCCGACTTTGTGATTCGATAGTTTGAGTGCTTGTAGCAAATATTGGAAAATACGTGAACTCGAAAATAACTTCTACTTAGAGTAGCAAGCGGAAAGGTCCAATCGTCATGCTTTTTTATTCCCAATGAAATTACAATGCAGGATTTATAACAACTTAACATCCATGAATTTAAGCAAGCAGCAAGGGAGAAGTCATAATCAGACCAGATTAATAGAAAGCGAGCGAACACCAAGAAAACTCACACTAAGGCATACTTTGGAACTAGAATACTACCTACCTTTATAGCATAGGTGTTCTCATAAAAGGTTGTAAAGGAGGAGTGTCGCAATTAAGCTATTAGAAATTAAATGTTTTGCCATCTGTCCCATTGGTGCACGTAATATACCAATTACTATAGCCATCTTTATTCTACGTCTCCCAAGCTTTAGACCTTCGTTATCCCATGCCTCTATCAAATGAAAATAATGAAATGGAACACTTTCCCGCTTCTGAACCCCTGAGGCATCTTGCAGACCGTCTCTCCTCATAGGAAATTTCTGCCTTCTATTTCATTATACTCGTGTAGCTTGCGTGGTATGAAAGCTGTAGAGAATGTTGGCTTGGAGTTAGGAGAGGACCAAAGACCCTATTTTTCGGGGGTTTAGGTCCCAACTATCTCTGGCCTGAAATTCCGAGCTAGTGGTGGTTACCCACTGCTAGTGGTTGTCGTAGATCCTGATGTGGATGTTGGTGTACTTGAGGAGCAGGAATGATTTAACAACTTCGGCTGGCCACAGTAGGGGCAAATTGGCGGTGGTGGGAAACTGCTTTGGACGATCCCCATGATTTGTAGAATCTTAGTGATAACCAAGGTGAAGGAAGATGCAGCGAACGTGTGAAGGAGAAAATTAAGGAGATGTAGAAATGGAAAGTTTGGAGGTGAAAGTAGAATTGACGGTACGATAGAGGTAGCGATGGTGGTCAGAGGGACAAGTAGAGAAGTTTAAAGTAGCGAATGGAGGAGCGAAGAGAGATGACAGAAGCAACAGATGTTGCGAAAACGCTGGCTATGAGGAAGGGGTTGCGAATGCCGAGAATGCTTTCATCGTGGCCAAATCCATATATACAGAGATGGTCTCGTTGTAGGCCGATATGAGTTGACATGTGTTTGCAGTAGAGGTTAAACTAGTGTCACATTGAGGCTTACGCATGTCTGAACTTTCGTGAGAAAGTAATACTGCCGACCTTCCTACTCCCGGGGGTGCCACGTGTGTTCCGTCTCCGGTAGGACAAACGCAGCTCTTGCCAAGAGGATGAATAGGTTGGTCGTGGGGGCGTTGGCAGGGCGAAGGTCGTTTTGGCCATGGTAGATGTGACAACAAAAGCCACGATGCAGCACGCTGAACATATCGAGAGAGGAATTGGAGGACTCCGCCACGCCGACGAAGGACGGATGAGGTCGAAGGAATCGTATTGTCACGATTGTCAGAATCGGGGTCGGAACCCCCGAGGCACAAACACACTCTAGCACTGAACAGGCCTTAGCGTGCTATGACGTACAGAGCCCTAACTCCGGTCCGTCGCACCCTGCGAGCCGCAACACCACAACACGACCGCGTGATGCTATCTCAACATGTCGACGTCCGCAGCTGAGATCCTCACGCTCATTAGTTCGCTCGCCCTGCGATTCAGCATCTGGGTGTTCCTTCGATGGGTAAGTCAGCCACAGCCCCTGTGTTGCCTTGCCGGTTGCAAACTCCTGTCCAATATATTGTTTTATACAGTCACTGATGGTTGATTACGGTAGATACCGAGTTCTGTTAGTTTTCCGCCACCTTTCTTTTGCTCCCAAATGTGCATAGAGCTTGTGACACTGTGGAATAGGAACCTGAATAGGGGAATATGCTAGTCTGCTCGTGCGCTCTAGGGGAGACGATTGATCTCGATCTATCTAACATGCAACCTTCTAACAAAGGCTCCATAGGCTGTACCGCCATTCGCTACCGCTTTGGCCCTCGTTTACATACCTTCCTTCTTCATCAGCTTTCAAGACACAGCTCAGTACAAGGTCATATCTGACGAGCTCGACATCATCGTAAAAGAGACAGTCGCACGTGGTGAGAGTGACTCATCATCCGAAGAGGTCGAGTTGCTGGAAGATGCTGAAGATGGGCCAATCCAAGAGTTGGACGTTCAGGAGACTATCCAATACGAAGAAAGAGAGCTCAGGATTCTGAAGACGTTACTTACTGGGCTACCTAGCCCTTCGTCGGCGTTACTGAGCTGGATCACATTTGGCATCAACATGGCTTTAATTGCTATGGCTTTAGATGTTGTATTTCGAGCTCCTATGTTCCATCAATGTCATGACGCCTCATTTGGACGCGTAGGGTACGTGTCGGACACCAGCGCCAACATTTTAGTGCGAGAGCCATATGCCTTTGACGTTAGAGTCCAATACCGACCAATAGCCACTCGAACCGGAACTTGGTCCCACGAAACACTCCTAGCGAGTCAACCTGATCATTGGTTGACGAACGAAACCGACTTTACTGCGGTAATCGAGTTGAGTCGTCTCTCCCCAGATACTGCCTATGAATACCGGATCACGACGTCGAGCAACGACATACGAGGAACATTCACAACGGCACCTATTCCTGGGCATATTTCTCCTCTGAAAGATGATAAATATACGTTTGTCCATTCCAGCTGTATTAAACCTCGTGTTCCATATACACCATGGCAGCACCCACTCGAGTTTCCTGGAATGGCACACCTTGCTCACTGGTTGCCTGAACTCCGACCTTATTTTATGCTTTTCTTGGGCGATTTTATCTATGTTGATGTTCCACAACAGTTGGGAAAGGATGTGGAGCACTACCGCCGGGAGTATCGACAGGTGTATTCATCTCCATCCTGGCCCGCAGTGAGCAACAACCTACCTTGGATCCACGTCATCGACGATCATGAGATTCAGAATGACTGGAGTGGCAATACAACTGGAGTCGCCACTGCAGCATACGATGCCTTCACGAACTACCATGCAGCTGCAAACCCCCCTGTGCATAGAGAAGGTCAAACCTACTTCTCCTTCACCCAAGGCCCTGCACAGTTCTTCCTAATGGACACACGGCGTTATCGTAGTCCTGCAAACAAAGACCCTAACGACGAGTCAAAGTCGATGCTCGGCCAACAACAACTCTTAGACCTGCTAGATTGGCTGCACAAACCCACGCCACACGGCGTCCACTGGAAAATCATCATCTCTAGCGTTCCCTTCACAAAGAATTGGCAATTTGGTAATGAAGATCTTTGGGGTGGGCATCTCGTTGAGCGTCGCAAGATCCTCGAAGCTGCTTGGTCCATCGGTGCTGAACGCGGAGTCGGAGTAGTTGTGCTCAGTGGTGACAGACACGAGTTCGCTGCAACCTCTTTCCCACCGCCAAAGGACTCCAAGTGGCCGATTAGTGCGACTGTACATGAATTCAGCACGAGCCCACTGTCTATGTTTTATCTGCCTTTCCGCACATACAGCGAGATTGATGATGAAGATGTGTGTATTAAGTATTTGCCTGATGGCAACAGCAAGTTTGGTGCTATTGAGATCACGGCCCCAGCAATGAGCGAGCAAAGTCACTTAAATTATCGACTTTTTGTTGATGGGAAGGAAGCATGGACGCATATCATTTCGACGCCGCCTACCAGAGATGGGAGTAACAGAGCGAAAGATGCAGTGTGGGGTTGAGAACACCCAGTACGGGTCTCTAATTATATGGACGGAAATTCTCCCATGGGGATAAGATATAGAAATCAATGTGTTTGCTACAATCTAAGGTAGTGAAATTGCATTAGCTTTCTCAGCTCGTTAAGCTCTGTAACAAATATAAAATTTTGATTGCAAGTACATGGATCTGTCATATCGAAGAAGAAAGAGAGATTCAATTGAGGCGACCATGTTCCTCAATCGGGCGAGCAGAAAATCTCCAGGCGGGTGTTCACAAGGCAGTCTTCAAAAAAGCAAGACCTTGGGACTCATTTCCCCATGCCTAAACCCATGCAGAACTAAAATCCCATCTCAAACCGTTGCCGAGGCGCTAACCTCAATTCACCATACCTGCAGCTCGACGCCACACTTTAGGAGCCCTCCCTCCTCGTTCCAGTCAGAAAAATCATCCGGCATTTGTAAGGCCCCGATAGTCAACTGGCGCCACAGCAATACTAAAAGTAGCCACAGCAATCCTTGCGGTTAAGCCGTAGAAAATCCTCACACTAAGCCACAAATCCTCCCGCCACATGTCCAGTCCACGACGAAGGAGCAAGAGTCCGCCTGGACGGAGTTGGCCGAGAAAGGAGGGCCTGTTCTCTGATTTTGGGATGCAGACGGAGGAAGGCGAAATACGAGCGAATGGTACATACCTCCATGGCCGCTTTAGGATTATGCTGGTGGAGACGTACAAGTTCGCAGTATCACGCAGTGTAGCATGTTGGATGTGCTCCACGGAGGGTAGGCCTTTGTTGACAATCTTCGGCAAGAGGGCAATGTCACCATATCATCAAGGTATGGAGCTTGGAAGGCAATATTGGAAAACTCCATCGAAGTAGCTAGGGTATACAATAATAGTACTTGGCCAGCGATCTGTCATGCATCAAGACAAATCAATTCCACCTCTTTGCCGCCTTCTCCTCATCCTCTTTGCTCCACTCTCGGGGCAGTACCGCGAAAACCAAATAAGATGTGTGTGTCTTAAGCTCCGGCTCTGTTCGATGAATTAGTCGCCCCTCCTTGAAAAGCTCTCTCTTCTCGAGATCTCTCTTCGCACGTTCAAGTCGATCGTGTTTGGATGGCGGCAGTCCCTCGACTTTGCCCTTATTCTTCCCCCCATCACTCTCACCTCGCATAGGAGCCACCTTTTCGCCTCGCTTCTTCGCTTCGGCCCTTCTCATCACTTCAGTTTGTTTTTCTTTCTGTAGGCCGTGGAAGACTTTGGCGCGCCCTTCCACATCACGGAGACGCTGCACGGCTTCGAGTACTGTTGCAGCACTGGCATTTGCACCTCGAAGCCCCTCTTCTTGGAGCCCGATGCGCTCGCGGCGGACTTCGAGCCGCTTTGCCATGATCTCTACCATGTCGATTTCAATCCAACCGAGTGATCGCATGGCCGCTACTGTTTTCGTCACTTGTTCAATACATGGGGAGAATGTACAAATGCGTACAGGATTTTTCGGGTTGAGGGCAGACTGAAAGGGTCTGGACTGTGTAGCCAAAGTCGGACCTTCTCCGATTGGTGTTGAAGGGTCAGAGGTCGCTGCGACGGCTTTTAGTACTGCTGGAGACGGTGGCGATCGGGTGAGATGCTTGAGGGCAAGCCATGGTGCTGGAAGGTCGAGAAATATCGCATCAGCATTGGGGAGAAGCTCCTCTCCACTCTCACTCTGGAGGCAGAAGCCATCCTCGTACACATCCCGATTTGTGATGGTTACCACAGAGCCAAGTCCGTGCTCCTCGATTTCAGCTTCAAGCTGCTTCGCTCGGGGAGCATGAAATTCATAGCTGTATACGCCACCTTGCCTTCTCCTCCTACTCCTCTTCTTCGTTGGTGTTGGTGCTTTGATTATTTCATCCACAGCTTCGACGCCGTTGGTAGAGGCCTCTGATCTCGTATAACCATTGAACACGGCCCTCACGGCTGCATGCGTGAAGCTGCCACTGCCCGCGCCCGCCTCGATGATGTGATCGCCTGGTCGTACCCGTAACCGCTGCAAAATGTAGCTGTAATCGGGGGTATACACCACCTGTGTCCGATGTGGCAGGCACAGGGTCCAGGTTTCTGGTGTGGGAGGCATAAGATGTGCAAATCCACTGCTCGCCGTCGCGGCTTTTACAACATCTTTCCTGCCATCCTCAACTTCAGGCGTCGGGGCATCGTCCCCTTCATCATTACCCACCCTCTTACGCTTCCTCCCTTTCCCTCGCGATCCAGTGTCCACAACCGAAGCCAGTATTTGCGAGCCCCATGGCTGGTGCAAAAGAGTGCTGTGCGGAAACGATCCGAACCGGGTGTTTTCGACCTTGCCTTCCGCGTAGTCGGAGTCGGTAGAGGAAGACGAAAGGACGGCGGGAATGAGGTGGTCGCGGCGCAGTTGGATGACACCCAGGCAATTGGGAGCCGAATGCGTGCCAGGGTCGAGGAAGGGCGATGGCAGAGGAGAAGGGGCCATTGAAGTGAGGGCCGGACGCGTATCTTGGTATTTGAGCTTGGTAGACAGGGCGCGATCGATGCTTATGAGTGGAAATTTTTGGCGGGGGCTTTCCAATTGGTGGGGAAGACGCCAAGACTATTGCGACCAGCGACCAGCGACCTCCGTCAAACTGACTCACTCGTGAACCCTTCCACAGCTCATATATCCCTCCTTTTTCTCTCCTCCGACTTTTATTCTCCCGTCACTCCTTGGTACTGTTCCCCTTCAGCCATCATCTTGATGGTATTTCCTTTTTCTTCTTTGTCACGCCGAATCACGCCTTCAATACCGTCCCCCGCATTACTCCATTCACGGCCCATTTTTAAGCATTTACTCATCCAACCTCCCTTTGCAGCCACTATGACCACACCAGCACGAACCCAGCCAGCATGGAAGGAGCCAAAATCATCCGTTCCCGCAAAGCTGAAGGTCTGGAACTCATTGACACGTACTAAGAATGACTTCATTCCCATTGATTCCGAGGCCAAGGAGGTGAAATGGTACTCTTGCGGGCCTACAGTCTATGATGATGCCCATTTGGGACATGCCAGGAACTATGTCACCATTGACATTCTCCGGAGAATCTTGACGGGGTACTTCGACTATAATCTGAAGTTTGTGCAAAATATCACCGACGTCGACGACAAAATCATTCTACGTGGCCGACAGCAACATCTACTTGCCCAGTTCAAAGAGAAGAATCCAAGTTTAACGGAAATTGTGCTGAGCACTACTACTGAGGCATTTAATGCTTACGTGAAGAAGAATCTACCTCTCTTGAACGCAGATATAAAGCCAGAGAATTTCAGCAAGGAGTCTGAAGAGACGTATGCCGCCGTGATAGCAGGGAAATCTTTAGATGGTGTCGGTGCTCCGAGTGACAAGGAGGCCAAGATCAAGATGCATCTAAGGACTGCAGGTTCAGCAGCTACGACATTACTCTCTTCTTCGATATCAAGCCAAGGAAATGTTGAGGAGTTCTACTCGGGGGCAGAAGATGTATTGCTACCTTATCTAGATTCTCTCTATGGCCCATTAGTAGACGCTAAGGACCATACCGTCTTCACCAAGCTCACACAAAAGTACGAAGCGCGATTCAATGAAGATATGAGGAACCTCAATGTCTTAGACCCAGACGTAGTGACTCGAGTGACTGAGTACGGCAACCAGATTGTGGAATTTGTAGAGAGAATTGTGGAGAACGGGTATGCGTATAGCACCACGGATGGTTCAGTATACTTCGATATCGACGCCTTTGAAAAGGTTCCTGGGAATCACTACGCACGCCTTGAGCCATGGAATCGCAATAACAAAGATCTCCAGGCTGATGGAGAGGGAGCATTGACAAAGAAATCAGCAGAGAAGCGTAGCGACGCCGATTTCGCGCTGTGGAAATCAAGTAAGCCAGGTGAACCATCCTGGGAATCGCCTTGGGGACCCGGACGTCCTGGATGGCATATCGAGTGCTCGGCAATGGCTAGTGATGTGCTAGGAGGGCAAATGGACATACATTCTGGTGGTATCGATTTGTGCTTCCCTCATCACGACAAGTATGTTCTTGGATCTTCACTGCTGCACTTATTTCTCTAACCAACTCCAGCGAACTTGCTCAGAGCGAAGGATTCTATGGAAAAGAAGGTGGTCACCAATGGGTGAACTACTTCCTTCACATGGGCCATCTCTCAATATCAGGCTCAAAAATGTCCAAATCTCTCAAGAATTTCACCACAATCCGAGAATCTCTGTCACGTGGTGACTGGACTGCACGAAGTTTGCGCATCATCTTCCTTCTTGGTGGATGGCATGATGGCGTCGAAATAACAGACGACCTCCGAAAAGCTGGCTCGTCATTCGAGAGCTATGTTACGAACTTCTTCTACAAGGTCCGTGACCTAGAAGTTCACCCTACAATCGATTCCTCGGGTACAGAAAACGAGAAGATGAAAAGCTCGTTTGAATCCGCAAAGGAGAAGGTACACAATGCGCTCGCAGACTCTTTTGACACGCCCACTGCTGTACGAGCTATTTCTGCGCTCATCACTGACTACAACACGGCCAAGAGGTCTGCCCTTTCAGACGAAGTGTCTTTCGAGATCGCCCGTTGGGTCACAAAAATCGTCCGTATCTTCGGCCTTGATGGGTCTGCAGACCCCAATGATGGTGGTATTGGTTGGTCCGGTATTGACATACCGTCAGCAGCTAAAGAGTTTGTATATGCTGTTGCTCGCTCGCGCGACGAGATCCGACAGCACGCCATCGCGGGCAATCTCTCAGACGAGGTGCTCACATCGATAAACTCCAAAGATAGTCTCGCTAAGGCGCAAGACCCCGCGTCTGTCCCCTACGCCCAGGTCCTCTCAAATTTCCAGGAGAGTGTCAAGAACCTCGCCGAGAAGAATGCTCCCGCGAAGGACTTCCTCGCGCTCTGTGATCGTCTCCGCGATCTCGACCTTTGGGATTTGGGCATATATCTTGAAGATCGCGAGAATGCCCCCGCCATGGTGCGACCCGTAGACGCTGAGCTGCGTTCCGCTCGCGAGCAGAAAGAGGCCGTCGCACGTCAAAAACGAGAAGCGAGAGAGAAGCGCGAAAAGGAAGAGGCAGAGAAGAAAGCAAAGATTGCCGAGCAGGCAAAGATTAGCCACAAAGATATGTTCAGGACAGCAGAGTTTAGTGCGTGGAACGATGAAGGGCTACCGACGAAGGATTTAGAAGGCAAGGATCTGCCTAAGAGTCGGACGAAGAAGATGGCAAAGGAATGGGAGAAGCAGAAGAAGCTGCACGAGGAATACTTGAAAGGTATAGGTGGATCTTAACTGGGCCAGAAAAGGGTATGCAAATAGCAACGAATGAATCAGCATTGTAGCAGACGAGTATTGAGTTGTCAAGATTTGGTGATGAGGTAACATTGTCTCTTTTACGCACCCTGGATTTGAATCTTCTTAAATCACTTTAATAGCTCATAATTCGCAAACCCACCTAAGAGTCTAAGAACTAAACCGCCCATACTATAGATTCTTAACAGCGCCTGTCAATAAACACGCAATCCCTACCTAGTTGCAGCTCTTCAAGATTCAAGGTTTCCAATACAAACCGCTTGTCAAAATCTTGCTGAGATATGCCGGCATTGTTTGTATGTCCTAGATCCGCGTCTACGATGGGACCTGACTGAGATGCTTTTCTCACCCATATGCTGGGTTTTGAACTAGGACACCTTGGGTGGTGGTGTAATTGGTTCCAGTTTGGGGTTCACAGCTAGAGAGTTATTCTTGCAGGAAGATTCAATCCATTGTATGCACCAATTCGCATTATGGGGTATCATTCTCTTGTTTCTCTTCTTTCTCACTATCTTCTTTTCCAGAGACTCTCTTCCGGCCTGAAAGTGCACTATACAGTTTTATTCATTAACGGAAGTCGTCTCAATTTCAACAGTTTTGTGGATCACACTGTCTCTTGCCCTCGTCTGCTGTGGCCGCAACTTGGTCTGCGAAGTCGTATCTACATCTTCTCCACTGGCCGCACCTACCACAGTACTCCTTTCATCGAGTGGGATATACGGGCCCATTTCTTCTTCCATGGTTGCCTCGTCCCATGAGTATGGACTATTCTTTGAGTTCTTAGAGGGAGAGAATGGCGGGACTTGTTGTCGTGAATTGGGGCCTGACCCGTACGAGTATTTTGAATTTTGCTTGTTCTTTCCGCGTAGGAAGTTGAGAAAGGGAGGGAAGGTTGGGAAACACGCACAAAGTATGACAGACGTGAACTCGGCATCCGACCACATTCCCGCTGGGGTCACCCAATAGGTTACGTCGTTGGTATCTAAAAGGCGCAGCGTGTAAATGAGACGCATCACGCTGGACAGAACGGCACTGTGAATATGTCATGAGAAGAGGATGGGAATATGGAAGGGGGTAAGACTGACAAGCCTCCCGTGGCAAAAATCGCACAAACGCCTATTTTCCTCCCCAAAGGCATTTGTAAGCTAGAAATACTGAACACCGGTACTACCAAGATAGCGAAATCGGACACGAGATTCACCACTGAACTCGAGATCATTGTTGGGCCTATGTCCAGACATTTACCCTCGATTGATGGATTCCATATTTTCTCTCGTGGCACGCAGGCAAATATGAAGGTGAAGAAGAACGCTATATAGGAAGCGCAGTTCGTAATGATGAGAACGCCGATGATCCAATAGGTAGAGTTTCTTAAATTCAGAGTAAATATTCGATGGATTTGGAGGAGGAGCGCGAGTTTGACGGCAAGCATGGGTGGGGAATAGAGTGTTTCAACAAGGTTAACATACTGCGATTCAAGATGTGAGTGCCAAGTTGTGATATTTGTTGGGGGGGGGGGACTGACTTGGGCTACTTTCATTGTGTCCATGACGGAGACGTTCCATTGATGTTTCCCGCAGTTGTAATCAAATGCTCGCGTCATAAGACCCATGAAGGCTATGAACCCGCCTGTTCCTGTGAGCAAGCAATCTGTGTATTGTCAGTATAGCGCATTCGTGAAACAGTGAAATCAAACGGATCCGACGTACAGTCTTCTAATTGCATCTTCTTAAGCACATATACTTTTGTGAAGATGCGAATTGTGACTCCAATAGTGACCAATGATGCGGAGACGGCGGTCGTAGCAATAAGATATTTCTTCAGAGAATATGCATTGGGATCCATAGGCAGGACGCCCACTGGTGGCGCTAGGCCTGGGCAAATGTAAGGATTGAGTAGCGCCGGATTCGAACAATTCATGAATTTCTCCATGATGTGTGATTCGACAGCCACCAGAAATGTGGTTGGTCAGCGCAGTGCAAAAGGAGAAGTAGAAAAGGGAGGACGAGGAGGTGGAGGTGAAGCAGGAGGGAAAGACTGGAGACAGGGGGAATTGACAGCAATGTTCTCATTGTTAAGTAAAGTTTAGGTTTGGCGAGGTCAGTGGTCAGCTGGAATTGCATGAAGCCACGTCCGTCTCCGCAGTTGGGGGCAAGGCAAACCCGCCTGCACACAGTCATGTTGGAGGAATAGACTTTGCGCCTCATGTTCCTGCTTTTGCGAGTTTAGATAGTAGTATGACGCATTGGTGGTTTGCATGATTGGATACTGGCTGCTGCAAGTTCGAAAGGACATGGTCCGTGCAGGTAGGGCGTTCTGCATGAAGCTAGCATATAAACTTTGGATTGTTCCTGTCATCATGGGCTTTTTATTCAACCCTCGTATGGGATTGAGGGTATATTGGTGGTACGCTTTTGAGAAAAGGCTATTGGTTGGCATTTGTGAGGGAAGGTTTCTACTGATGGATCGCGTCGTGCTGCCTCCCGAAGAGGATGTGTGGTAGCAATCCCGCGGCAGTCATAGCCCGACATGCAGCCTCATTTCAAAACATACTAACAGCTTCCAAACAGAAGGAAGTAGAAGGAATCTCATCTCTTCTCTCTTTTGCATTTTTAGCTCCTGCCTACCCTATCATCCACAGAGTCATATTTTCGATAGAATTGGCCTGTCAATCCTTAATTCTCATATAAATTTGACCACTACCCTGATATCCGATCCGATCCGATCCGATCCGATCAGCCAGATCGTCAAGAGATCGCGATATTGAGAGACTATACCACCAGTGAGTGGGTCATGCACTATGCCTAATTAGGCGATGGTGTGAATGTTATCAACATACAGCCTGGAGGGATTGGAAAGGATTTGGAAGGATTTCCAGTTTTCAGCCCTTAATTAGTACCCGGGTATGATGTGGTAGGGCAAGATCCTGATCCTGCAATGCAATGAGCCTAGAAAACTTCCACCCCCACCAACAAAATCCGGCTGTACACACAAGTTGCTATGACTTTCTTATTTTGGATCCACACGTTCGGGGGAGCAGTTGGCCCCATCACACCTGTACATCTTTTCAATATCCACATTCCTGAAAACAAGTGAAAAAGTATACCCCACAAACGTCGCCCGCATCAAAATCCCACCACTTCCCGTTGTAACAAGAGGATTTTGACACCTCGAACAAACAATTCTAGACTCTGATAGACTGTACGTTTAAGCTGAGGGGGAAATAAATGTACCTCAACCTACGATTCTCTGTTGTTTTAAGAATGGAAAGATAATATTTTGGCTGATATTTGGATCTTCTTGGACAAGCGTTGCCATCCTCCAGACCGAAATACGTAGCATTGAAAGGATGAACACGAAAGGATAAATGCACATCAAAGGAATGACAAATAGTGAAATGTGGAAAGATACGCGATAAAGCCGAATTTTGAGGGGGAAAATGTATCGATTCCACAATTATCGTAAAACCTTTCATTTATTTCGAGCCTGATGTATTCCTTTGATGGGCACACACTTTTCCCAGAAATAAACCAGCTTCAACTTCAAAGCCACACCTGGGTAACTGCAAAAAGGTGAAATTTATGCAGCATTGAAACTTTGGTATGCAACTGTATAGGCCCGGATGTCCTAATCTTAGACATGAAGAGCCACCGCTAGACCTGCGCCTATTGTCCCGTGAAAGATGCTGACAGCAGCTTGACTGCTGAATGCATTATCTAGATCCATGCCAACCTTTTCGGCCATTGCCATTGAACGCCGAAAGCCTCCTAGACCAACCAGCCGAACTTGCGCTTCTAGTTTTAATTGTACGTTGGCCATGCATAACCCAGTCTCGCCTCCTCTTGCAAAGAGTTACTCATGGACCAGCGCGCCGAGAATGAGACTCTGAATAACAAACTCATCACAGGCGATGTGGACCATCTTCCCGCCTATACTTCCTACCCTTACAATCTCCTTTCCTTCCTTTTCCTCACTATCTTCTCTCTTCCTCTTTTTACTCTTCTTTCCCTCCTTCTTACTCAGGAATGGTATCTTTTCATTAAAAAGCAAAGCCGCTGCGCTTGCAACACCATCCGGTCCATCATCGACATATACCCAACTCCATTCTCCGTCCTGGATGAGATTCCTCGCAGTCTCGAGATCAGTACAACGGCCTACGGCCGCAGGGCCCAGGACGTGTGTGAGGAAGAGGTAGGGCTTCTTCCTCTCGAAATCTTTCTTAGTCTTGCCTGTGACCAGGAGCACCTTGTGGCCACTGAGAAGCAAATCCCTTCCCTGAACTACAACTTCGAATCTTAGATTATCGGACCCTGGATCGTAAAGGTCCAGTGTTCGCGAACGGACAGTGCCCTTGGGGTCTAGGAAGGTGGAGACACCGGCAGGAAGCAGATACTTTCTAAATGCAATTGGGTAGGACGAGGAGACTGAGTCTTGAATCCAGCGGTGGTGGAGACATGGAATGTTCAAGGCCAGAGCTTGGATGTATTTGGTGCGGCGGGAATGGCCGTCGGAGATCAGCGCAGCGAATCGCAAATCCTTATACTCCTTTCTCAAAATCAATCCTTCTATAGCTTTTGCCGTGTTCACGTTATCTTTTCCTTCAGGGACGAGTTGTGCATCGAAATCAAAATCTTCAAATAGTCCCTCGAAGCCATCCTCCAAAACCTGGCCACCATTCGATGTAATGAGCCTGATAAGGTTGTTCCTATCGGATGGGTTTTGCGTAAGCGTAATGGCGAAAACCATATTTGAGAAATAGGTATTGTTGCTACGGATCGAAGAAGCCACAGATCCAGCACGATTTATGGGCTCCTTGAGAAACGGTAGACCGGTGATACCAATCCGTCTGGGTATGGTTTGTGTAGTGAGGTTGGTCTTAGCACTAGTGGGAGCTGCACCATTATAATCCAATGCACTGGGAGAGCCCGGTGGATTGTAGTTGAAGATACGATCGTAGAATTTACTCCACATTTGACTTGTCAGGTAGAGTTTTGTGACTGCTACTGAAACATTTTGTTTCGGCTGTAGCGTTTGTAGTTTTGGCAGGCTCTCTCTCTGCTTCTCCTCCAGTACAACAGTTGCGTATCCACGACAGTCGGTTCTAGGATATTCATGTCCGTTGTCAGCATCCATCCTATCCTTGAAACCAACTACAACGTAAACATGTTTCTTCATGCCAGTTTCATCTACCTTCACTTGATCGCCAAGTCGAAGATCAAGTGCACGCACGTGTAAAATATCCAAATTATGGTGCTCGGTACCGTCATCATAACGAATGTGAACATGATGATCATCCACACGACCGATGCATGTAGCTGGATAATAATTGCGACTGGGCCAGCAAGCGAAAATCCTATCTGGTTGGAGAAGAGGCTCAGAAGGAGCCCCACCTTCTATGGAAGCCACAGTTACAATACGGGGCTGTGGTGTGGGACCTGCAAGCTCATCTAAATCGTCACTTGTTACACTCGCGTCAGGCATCTCGATGTCAACCTGCAGAGTTTTGATGCCTTTGGAGGGCGCCAAAAGGCTCTCGCTAGACACCAGCACCTCCCTTGACAAGTTCTTTCGTGGAGACTTCGAGGAGTCCCGATTAAGAAGAGCCTTGTTGATTTGCGGTAGAGCGCCCTTCCGTTTCGTCTGTAGCCCCGTCGACTTGCGCGGAAAGAGAGTCTTCAGTGTTGTTGGTATAGACAAGACTGTCTCTTTAGCATATTCCAAAGGGCCTACGCTTTCTATTCCTCTTTCCTGGGCTGATGACGGCGGAGTCTCTTCACGGATTGGTTGAACCTGCTTGAACGGCGACGATGGTGGAAGATCTGTTAAAGGACTAGAATCCTTAGAAGAACGTCCGAATTTCCTGATTTTCTTCGCACTATAAGTGATTTTAGATTTTTTGGCTAGTGGCCGGAGAGAAGAGGTTCTCGACAGAGCCGAACTTAAATCCTCAGTCATGTCTTCTGCGACTTCTAGCCTGGGATAATCTATTTCGCCAGGTTCTTGAGAATGTTGTGTGTCTGCCTGGTTGGCTATGTCCTTGAGAGAACGGAACTTGAAAGATTGTTCAGTATTGTCTGGCATGAAGCCGTGAGACGACGTATTCGAAAGAGGTGATGTCTGATCTTCTTGAGCAGTGTGGAACGGCTCAGTGATCTCTGTCTGGTTCGGCACGAGACTTGCGCCCACTGCTGACTCCTCTTCATGCGTTGCATGTTCACCTGATGCGTCAACAAACGGAAAGATAGTTGGCTGCGTATCCTCGAGCATGTCCGACTCTGGGACTGTTGTTTGTCGTTGTGCACGCAGTTGTTTGGCGGAGTTCTCACTGCCATTGCTTTTGTTTTCGGAGTTTTTAGTGCAAATTGGGCCTTCATCGTTGGAGTGAGGCGCAGGTAAGTCTTCTTCAGGCTGTTGTGTATTTGGGACTTCGTCGACACCTGACTCAGGGAAGGCTTCGTGTAATCGTTCAGTCTCAGGGACCTCATGATGTGTTGAATCGAGCAATTCTCCATCGTCTACTATATCCGAGACCTGATTATGAGTAGACCGAGGCTGGTGTTCGGCTTCCGCATTTTCAGGAAGGTCATCATTATGAGGCTCGGACAGATCACTGTCATGATTGCGCCCCAGTGGGCCCTCCTGTCCTGAGGTTCTGGGAACTTCGACACCCTCATTCACAATGTTCCCACAGACGAAATTGACGTTTTTGTATGCTCCCTCTTCGTGGCCCCCCTGTTCGGATTCTGGGACTTCTCCATCGGTGTCGATGTCTATACCAGCATTGTGATAGCGGTCAGGTCCAATCTCATCCCCATACCCTACTTCCCGCTCTTCTCCATCTTCGCCCCCAGAATGCTCATCATAGATCATGCTGCCTTCATTGTCTTCGCTTTCATCGCTATTCTCGTGACTGTGGGGAGATATGATCGGCGGGCTGCTCGGAACGGGCCTATCTTCTTCTTGAAGCTCCATTCTATCGTCACTCAGTGATCTGGTCTTTAGAGGTAGCGCAGGTATTGAGGAAGGGATAATCTGACTAGTAAACCCTGTATTCCTCATAATTGTAGTCTGTTCAATGCTGTATTGGTTGGTTGAGGGTGATGAGGGGAAGAGAGCATTTGGTCGGCGGATGCTGCTTGGAGGATCTGGCTGTGAGTTCATTATTGTAAACGATTCTTTACTGCCCTTGAGCAATGAAACTGTGTGGGATTGTGATGCAGGAGCGCAAAATTGGGGGCCACACTGAAGTGGTAGCGAAGTGGTAACCGGCGGCGAAGAATTGCGGGCAGATCGACTAGAGAGGGTTCGTTGAGGGTGAGATGAGGTATTTGGGACTTGCACTCTGAAGTCTGTGGATTTGTTTTTAAATGCGGACGTGGGAATGCGTAATGGGCGCGCACTAGAAGGAATGTCCTGGGATAGCTCGTCAGGTGAATCATCTGAGACCTCACCATCCATTGGTACAGGTTGTGATAGTTCGTTTTTGTCCTCCGACTGATTTGATCCATCATAGATAGTCTGTCTCGGCTTTCTCCGGGTTGCAGGTGTCTGGTATGCCGGACTTGGAGAGAGAAGGGTTCGTTTCTTTGTAGACTGTGGTGATGATGCCGGGGGGGCGGAGAGTTTTGAGGGTGATCGGCTAGCCTCTCTGTCGAATTTTTCCCTTCGTTTGCGTTGCATCATTTGCTCCTCCACCTCAGTCGGCTTATTCCAGCTGTGCTGCTCAATGCTTATCATGGTATCGCCTCTCTGCAACCCACGCGTCCGTAGCCGCTGCTCTTGTGACTGCTTCATCGTCATGTATTCGGCTCTCGGTTCGCTAGATGATTGGAGATGGGGGTCTGACCTCGAAGCTTTGATAGGACTAGACATCACTGCAATTGGACTTGATTTCCGTGCGTTGGCAAAATCTGGAGATGGCCGCTGGAACATGAAGTCGTCAGCTGGTCCACCAATTGCGGGCGATGTTCCCGCTTGTGTAGCTTCGAAGGCTTGCGTCAGAGACATGTCGTTCCCAAACCCACCAATTCCTATTCCTGCACCGAAAGCAGAAGCTGACAAAGCTGTACGGGGTGTGGTGTTCTGCCGATAGATGGAGCTAAGCATATGGCCTTGGCTATTTCTCTTCCCCCTTGCCATGGCTGGCGTCTCGAATTTGAGTGGGCTGGTGGGTGGCCCTTCATCATTTAGCGCCTGCGTCTCTGGGCATTCATCCTGCATGATAGTAGGGCTGGTGACGATCGGACTGTGCTGCCGTTGACTCGATTCCGCGGCTTCATTGCCATCCGTCTGTGTATCAATATCGTCCCTTTCTGTGGGATTGAGAAACGAAATCGGACCCGGACCGTGGTTGCTGGCGCCCTCAAAAAAGCCACTGGTATAGTCCTTGTATATTTGGCTGTCCGGTTGTGTGTCGCCCGGGGCGTCCATGGCGTCGTTGTAGCTCCAGAACATCTTCCCTCCACCGTTGTACCCTATCACAGCTCCTGTACTTGTTGGCGCAGTGTGGTGTTGCGGGAGACTCGGCTTGACATATCTGTGGCGAACGGGAGCGCGTCGAGACGTGAGGTCGCGTCGTGGGAGAGCGTCGCCCTCTGGGGGAGGCGGTGCAATGAGCGTTGCGGGGCCTTCTGGGGTGAAAGCGGACGCGGCTGCGGAGGGAGTGCGATCTTGGTCCGTCGAGACAGTGAATAATATGTGCGCGTCACCGCCTGCTCGCTGCCTAAGCAGCTGCGAGAGTTGGGACGGGTCCTAGCAGTGGAGTTGGTCAGTCAAGGGAACGAGTCGTGATCGACATGGGAACGACCAGGGTTGGTCGAGCCACTATGCGCGCCATCGCGAAGATATAATTCCAGTAAAATGAGAGAGAACAACTCACATCGTAGAAATCGTCGCGCAGAACGGAACATTCTTGCGACTCGATAGACGCCATGTTCGTAATAGCGCGTTGGAGTGCAGTCCATGAGGCGAGGGTGGTGAACGTTGTCACGGCTTTAGGCTAACCCCAAAATCTCCGACCGGTCGCGTATTCACGTGCCCGTTAGGATATTTGCTCTGGACGTCTCACATCGATCAAATCTTTTTTATCTTGCACAAACATTGCGAACGGCTTGGGAAGTGCTCCGTTGGCCTATGTTTGAGCTCAGTCATCACAAGCTAGTTTAGGTAAAAGGTAGAGGAGTAGATTCCGCCACACAAAACTCATTCACATCCGCCGGCAGTGCCCACTCCTTGGACATGGAAATAAGTTGTACCAATCCCGTCAAGGAATTGTAAAGCTTTCAGCTAACTTGAATCTCGCATTGATATTGAACAAAAAATGTACAATTGAGGTTAGCCCTCCAAGACTAGTTGATTGGAAGCGCACATCCTCCATGACATGCACCCCACAGATTCCAATATTCTCATGCCTAACATCCCTTCACAACCCCTCCTGTTTCTTAAGCGAGTAGGGCGTAGTACAGCGAAGAAGCTACGGTCAACCCCACAACTGTCCAGCCTGTCTGCATAACTGCCTTATTTGTGAAACCGACTCCCACATCCCACGCCAGATGCCTGAGCCCATTGAGGCTGTGGAAAAAGAAGGGAAATGCAACAGTAGCTTTTGCGATCACCTTAACGGCGACAGGCCACGAAGCAACCGCAGCGACCAGCGAGGGTGTCTCCAGATGCCATCCGAGTGCAGGAGCAGCGAGATATGCGAAGCCGAAGAGATAGAGACCGCCGCTGAGCGCGACACCGGTAATGCGGTTGAAGGATGAGGCAATCCAAGTAATCTGGGGTCGGTAGATGGTCAAGTGGGGGGAGACGGGACGTTGAAGCCGCTGTTTAGCAAGGATAGTATGGGCTTCGGAGCCGCTGACGGTCTGTGTAGCTGCAAGCCTACATCGGTTAGCATTCAGGACCCAGAGGGATGGGTGCAACATCGAGTGGCTCGATGGTGGCATGAGAGCTCTCTGACCTCCGCTGTACCATGCGCCCGGCCGGCTGGAGCTTTGCAAAGCTGGGACCGGCTGCTCGTTGCAGTCCGAGCTGGAATACCCGATATGAAGCCATGCTGGGCAAGGGATGCCAATTGATTAGGCTATGGGCAGAGAGGAGAGTGTTGGTCGTGGTGATGGCGTTGTGGTGTGGAGTTCACAAGCATTCGGCAACTCAAGGAAGAGGGAACAGCCGAGCGACCAATCAGAGCGCCCCGCTTAGTCAACGCATTTTTGCATGACCCGAAATCTCTTCGCGCGGCCTTCCTGGCCTTCTTCACGGAACCTCGATATCGCCGGCAGTGAGCCTCTGGCCCTGAACTGACGGAGTGACGACCCATCCGTCTGCTGGCGTTATGCCAGTAGACTGGGTTATGGGGTTCCTCGAGGAATTACCTGTAGTTAATCGCGCATTATGTCTCTATCTTATGGTTGAGTGCGTTTCATATCCAGGGTTACATACATTCGACAGATGAAGGTCTTGTCTCTCGCCAGCGACAGTACGAAGCATGGCTCTATCAGGGGACACCAAGACTCATCTCGGGCTCCTGCTCTTGTTGCCCCTGAGGGCGTTTCCATCTACGTGCTTGTGCTGTGTGTGCCCTTGTTCTGATGACATCGATTGCTTTTCGGTGCCCACATGGCAGTTCTGCCCACAGCCTACAGGAAAACCTCAACCTCTGCACCGCACCATCCCCAATCCAGCGCCACAACATGACCATATCCTCTGAAACGCGCTGCAGGTAACGCCCTTCACAAGAATATACCGCCTGCCTTTCTCATTGCACCCCCCAATGGCACCGCTCATTTCAACCCTCAACTCCAACCCCGGCCTGCCGCCAAACTCGTACATCTACAAAATTCTCCCCACCTCACCACGCCAAGACCCTCTCACATACTGGAACATAGACCAGCTAGCCGTCATATCTTCTGATGACTCGCTGCGCTTCCTTGATCCAAAGACGCTGCAGGTACTTCCCGATGGTGTTCTGAAGGATGTGAATAGAGGTGTCACGTGCCTGGAGCGAGTCGATGATTCTCAGAGTAATCTGGTAGCCACGGCGGGGAGAGACGGACTAATAAAACTCTGGGATAAGCGGAGTAGGGACAAAGCGATGGTGGTTGAGAGCCGTGGGTGCCCCATAGCAGCCCTAGCTGGTGGAAGTACTGACTAGCAACAGCGAACAAGCTCATCTCATCACTCGTATGCAACAACCCCAGAAACTTCATCGCAGCCGGAATTGAGAATCCTGAAGATGGGCCCGGTGTTTCTCCTGTCTTCATTTGGTATGGTGCAGCCTATTGCCGTCGTGAAACTTGACAAAATGCTAAGAATCTTCCAGGGACCAGCGCAATGTACAAGCACCGCAGTTCGAGTTTGTGGAATCACACACTGACACTGTGACTACCCTCCAACTACATCCCGATCTTCCAACCCTGCTACTGTCTGCCAGCACTGACGGGCTAATCAATATCTTCGACACTAGCAAGCCAGATGAGGAAGATGCTCTATATCAAGTCATCAACCACTGTTCCGCTGTTGCCCATGCCGGATTCATGTTTCCCAATACTGATATATACGCTCTAGGAACAGACGAGACTTTGAGCTTCTACGGTCTACAGAGTCAGAAAGAAGACGAAGACGAGCCTGCACCCAAGGTATTCGGGGACGTGAGAGAACAGCTGGGCTGTGAGTATGTTGCGAAAGTCCATTGGGTTGGAGATGAAGCGTTCATTGCTGCTGGGAAACATAGGTAAGAACGCCCATACATCATGAGAAGCCCACTTACACCTTGTAGTGCCAGCCACCTGGATCTCATCCCAATTCAGAAAAACATCCAGGGTAGCCCTCTTCAATACGAGTACAATCTCGAGAAAAGTATTCGCCTCGCAGGCGGGCATGGCGAAGAAATCATTCGCGATGTCTTCACAGATGTCCATGTAAGCCTAGTCTGTTTTCATATCGACCTTATTAACCTGCTTAACCCTCCAACTCAAGCCAAGTATTGATCCCAAGACAGAGCCATACAACATACACTTGCGGTGAAGATGGATTTGTTCGTGCCTGGAAATTCCTCGACGAAGACGATAGCATGCTCATCGACGATGGGGCCATTTCGACTCCTAAGAAAATCAAAGATCGGAAGGAGAAGCGGAAGGAGAAGGATAGGAAAGACAGGAAGAAGTTTGATGGTGATGACGAGGGTAAGAAAGCAAGGTACAAGCCATACTGATACTGAAAATATTGCCTCTGATCAGCGATTTTCCGACCTGTGAATTGGCAGCCACCGACAATTCTAGTATAGAATATAAAAGGGAAAATATGGAACCAACAGACTGCACTATATCTGTCCTAAAAATTTAACAAGGGCCTGGTGATGGAGCAAGGAGGTGGTGACTTATATACAAGACAGCCGACCAAATACTTCACGAAGATTCTTAAAAGATGCCCTACACTCTGTGAATGGCAACAGCAAGCAGGCGAGAAGGATATTGTCGGCATCAGTGTTACACCGGCACTGACGTAAATCCAAGATATGGAAATTCGTTTTGGGATGATTAATTTTCTAACAGCAATCGCAATCCTCATCATATACCCGGATCTAGATCCAAAATTACTAGATCCAGTATCAATCGCGAAATCAGCATCCAACATCTCTACTCCAGTAGGAACTAGTAGATCATTAGCAGGGATGCTCGTACACTAATCCTAACTCGACTCGCTCATCGGCTATTAGCCCCTGCCCCTCCTAGTCCCAGGCTTAGACATCCACGCGTTCAGCGCTGAGACCCTTCCATAGATCCTTTCAATACATGAAATGGACGGTATATTTCTTCCCCTTAGCCATCCATTATAAGCCTCACATATTCCCTCATCTTGTGTATTGGTACACGCCTGAAGATGCCGCGAAAGAAGCAAGGGCTGCGAGTCTACCATCGCAAGTCAAGAAATGGATGTTTGAACTGTAAAAGGAGAAGAGTCAAGGTAAGTCATAGTCTCCATCATGAGACGAATGTGGTTACCGAAACATGGGTTGATTGATTCTACAGTGCGATGCGCAAGCCCCTGTCTGCGCGAACTGCTTTCGGCGGAATGAGTGCTGCAAATATCAAAGCCTAGATGCAACTTCGATCGCCCCGAATGCGCCCCAGAGTACAAGCGAGATCGCAATCAGATCGATTTCTACTACTGGTTCACCTTATTCCACTGGGGCAATTCCTTGGCACCACTCGAATTCTACGACTGGTCAAGTATTCCATAACCCTGGACTCACACCCAACAAGGTAACCTCGTATAACGACCCATCTCACGTGGGCCCTATAACTGGAACGATTGAGAGTCTCTGCCACACATCTGTGTCTATGAGTATGTGAGCCCAATGGATAAGGTTGGTGTCTTTTAAGAATTTCACTAACTTTGTCCTCCGAACTGTTAGCATCATGTTTGTCGTTGCTGTTATGTAACTCCTGGTTCTCTACCTACGAAGCTGCATTGTGGATTCCTGTTCTCGTCAACCAAGCAGACAAATACCGATACGTACATCACTGCTTTTTCTCACTATCCTGCTTGTGCAAAGACCGCCTGTCGTCCAACTTTTCGGGAACCTCGATCTTGGCATTTGAACACCAAATTGCTGCCTTAAGTCTCTTCCGGCAATCACCACCCACCATCACCGAGGAGAATTGGATAGCTGTCTTGACCTTTGGCGTCTGTATTATTGTGTTTCAACTGTCAACCCAGGAGACCTCACCGGAAAGCAACTTCGACTATGTTGAAACGCTACGTGTTCTTCGAAGTGCTCTACTTTTCACCGAAGGCACAAGTCCTTACCTTTGTAAGAGCATATACTGGCCCCTTATTGTCCAACGTAATAAGATCCCTCTGAAACAACTCGACCCTTCATTAAAGGAGTCCCTTAATCTTCTATCAGAACTCATATCACACTCCATAGAATCTCCTACAAACTCAGACGATGATGAAGAACGTGCAGAAATTAATAGACAAGCGTTCTCTGAGCTAGAAAAATGGGTAGTTAGCTGCCAGGGAATGCCTAGAACCTGGAAAACGTACTGTGGCTGGCCTGCACGTGTACATCCAGAGTTCTTTGACGTCCTTACTGAACGCGATGACATTGCACTACTGATGTAGGTGAAACTAGGAGATATGTCAATGATTTGTCACAAAGTGAGAGAGGCCCACTGAGTGTGTTTCAAACCTTTATGCAAGGCACTGGGGCAGCTCTTCACCAAAGAAAAATTCTCCTCCCCTTTCCATCGCCTATTATATTTGAGGAAGTACGCTAATATTTCCCCTCACTATTAGATTCATTCATTGGTGCGCAGTTATGTATATGAGTCCGAAGAGATGGTTTGTCACAGCTTGGGCGAAGAGAGCAGCTATAGTGGCCATAGGGGGACTGAAGGCGGACTGGGGAGACTTGTTGGCCTGGTCGTGGCAGATATTTATGACACCACCGACTGGTCCGGTACCGAATCAATATCTGAGGCTTTGAATCTAGATACGGCAACTACATCGATCAAGAACGTAGCAGCTGAAAGTTAAAACCTGGTTGGTCTGACCTCGTGCTAAATGTGGAGAGTGATTTAAGGACCTTGTCGAATTTTTGTTCATTGGATGGGACTGCGATGGAATATTTTGTACACCTGCAGCGTATTTTCGATACTCTACAACATATCGAAGAATAAGGCAAGAAAAAAAGCAGGATGGCGACCCAGAACGCATTCCTCGTTCATGTCCCCCCTGTGATAGTATTGCCGGATGAAACTAATAAAAAATGTCGTATCGCAATTTGGCAATCAAGACGATTATAGTCGGATTTTAGCAGCATTTGTTGTAAAGTAGGACTACCATTTTCGAACTATTTCTGGGTTTGGGTGTGATTTTAGAGGAAGAGAGGGGCACGTGTGGCTAGTTTCTTCTAGGAGGTGGAGTGGGACGAATTAGTTCCAAATATGATTCCCCATGGGCTTCTATCCAAAAACGTGGCATAGTACCTACCTATATGTTCTCTTCAAAGAGGAAGAATGTCTAAACGTTGCAATGATTCTTTCCTCACTATCCACCACGCACAGGTGATCTACCAAATTTTCCGTCCATCGGACTCTGATCCGAGACACTCGTTCTATATTGCAGGCCATAAACGTCATGGATAGCTTAATCTCGACATGCCGTAGAACCTGAGGTTTGCCAAAATAATCCGTTATGAAGATTTGGAAATCCCCATGCCAGTTTCTTTTGAGAAGGTGTTCTTGCCCAACTCTATATCCACCATGAGGTAACGAGGTCAATCGAGTTGTTTACAATTTCATTTTCATCTCCAGAGACAATTTCGGTCAAGAAAGGGTGCAGATAGAAGATAATTGACACATCCACGGTGCTCACAACTCTATTTAGCTTGCTTGGGAAGATGCTATTCACCCACTTTCGATAAAAGACAAGGTCTCGTTTACAGTCTGCTTACTGTCATGCCATTATACAAACCTAGTGCTATAATGCATTGGGTCTAGGCTAAAGTTCCTTCGTGAACTTAGCCAATTGATGAATATGATTAATGACTGTATGAACAACCAGTGAGTGTGTTGATGGCTACCTCAAATCAGTGACTTCGGTTTCTTGGACCCAAATTTGTTCGCTTGTATTTTAATCACTATCACTTTGATATCTACTTGATTTATGCCTCTTAATACAGCCAATATGCAATTAATTTCATTTTCCAATAGTGATCAAATGATACCTCAGTATTTGGGTGGGATAATAGATTTTATCAAACAACGATTGAATTAATCAGTTTCTACATTGGCCCTCTATATAGTGCCTAAATCCATATGCCACTGAAACAAGCGGTGTTTACTACTTACTCAGGCTTGCCTTGGATGAATGGGTTTCTTCTCGGATAGCATATGTCCCCCAAACAGCAAACCTTTGAAAAGACGCAAGGGAAAAATCAGAACGCCCACACGCCATTACCTGAATCCTGTAATGTACACATCATAACTTCATATATGACTTAAACTCCGGAAAAGAGGGTTCAAACAGCCAACACAGACTGCCCACCATCGCTAGTGACTCTCATTCTCACGCCTATTTTGATCATCTTCCCTGTCCCCTTAGTCAATGTGCCATCCTCATTCTTCCCTAACACAGCAGCGGACGAGTAAACAAGGGCGGTTCCCGTCTTCAAAGTTTCAATATCCTGCAGCAGCTTCTCGTGGTCATGGCCAGACATAGGAATATGTTTCTTCAGCGCGGAAAACCACTCTGGACTGCTGAAGCGGTGGACTACGGTGATTGAGCAGAGCGCAATGAGGTCTGTTAGGAGAGTGGGCTCTTGTGTTGAGATAACGACGCGGGCGCCAAAGTGTCGTTGGAGGCGGATTACTTGGAGGAGATAGGAGTTTAGAGATACTGCACCAGGGTTTTTGAGCATGTACTGTGATACTCTGTTAATACAGGATGAGGGGAGAGGTAAGGGCGAAAAACCTTATGAGCTTCGTCGAGCACGATCATTTTCCCGGGAGCTTTTGATTGCAAGTAGCGTCCAAGGCCAATCTTGAAGAGAATGCATGCCGTGTTCGCATCTACAAACGGACATGACATATCCATGATAGTTATTTCACCCGGTTGAAATTGTGGTTCAGGACAATTGTCCTCGAGGTCCAGGAATGATTCTAGAAGGTCTAAGCGTAATTGGAGCATGTTAGTCTGTGCCGGATTGAAGTTGCATTCTCGTAGCCTGTTCTTGAAAGCCATGTAATCGAATTTGCCATTCCCGTGGGTCGCCATATCTCGGAGAATGTTGGTGACCTGCGCTAAATAAAGTGGTTGCTCGCTCGACTCGTGAACGGCCATTAAAGTGAGCATAATGTCGACATCAAGATTCCATGGCTTTAGCTTATATGGTGTAACTGTGACATTTGGAATTTTCTGGTAGAGCCTAGCAATACCTGGGTTAGAAGGGGAGACGAGAACGGTGAGCTTTCGGACATAAGGATGGCCTGGCAGGCTGGGATGGGCTGCTGCGAGGGAAGCAACTTCGCTGATGTTGAATCCCGACCCGTCGCCGCTGAATTGACCATAGCTAAAGACCAACGCCGAAAGGGGGCTCTCTAGACGGCCAAGATACTTTGAGGGAATGAGTACATTTTCCAGAAGACATGATGTGGTGTGGCTCTTGCCACTACCCTGAACTCCGCATATAAAGGCCGAGAATGGGATATTCGTGTTAAGAAACAACCTAGATCGCTCGGGAAGTATCATACCAAGAGCGCCATACTGAGGGAGTAAATGTTTATGCTCTTTCGTAATCATGTCTCCTGAGATCAATGGAGCATGTTGAATCTCTGCATCAGATCCCTTAAATAGTTCTTCGGGGCCGTCATGGCTGTCTGCATCGGGCATGAGAAGATCAATATGGTCGTAGTCTGGGTCGTCGGGTGGATGGTAATGTTCTTGTCCCACACTCGCGCACTCCATATGTTCATTCCCTGGTAATTCCTGCAGCTCAAACCTTGAGGGGAGAAGAGAATTCTTGTTCGTTTCATGTATGGTAGAAATACTGGATGTCGCGCCAGTCGACGGTTTCGTGGGTAAAGGCACATGTTGAGTTAGATCTACAGGATTAGCGTTAGAAACATCGGGTGGCATCTTGGCTGATAGGCCTGTAGGCACAAGCATGTGCTGATGAAGAGCCAAGAGTTTTGCGGTGTAGGGATTGGGTGGAATTTCGGCTAGCAGACTTGTAGACTCAGGCACAAGCTGAGAAAGGGCCGAAGATCCCGCGATAGCTGCTGTTGAGAAAGGATGATCAGGGACAGATTGCAGAAGTTGGATGCCTCCCTCACTCTGCGGCCTGCTTTTCTTTCTTCGTTCTGCAGCCATGGCACTGAACAGCGATTCAGGCTTTCCGAAACTGAATTCTTGTCCTGGTTTGCGGAGTCTAAGAAATATTAGGCTTGATTTTGTCCTCAGAATAGGGCTCTTGGTTTCTTACTTAGCAACAGTAACTATAATCTCCTGTTTCTGTTTTGGTCGTACAGTAGTCATCATTTGGGTGAGTTTAGCAAAGCCCTTGAATCCTGACTTGGAGAATCCATGCTCTAGGAATTGCTGGTATACCCATTCATCGAGAGCTCGGTCATTCTTTTGACTCGATGGTTGCAATGAACCTTTAATAGGGGGTGCAGCGTTACTCGTCTGTTTGGGCCCAAGATTTTCCTGGGAGTTCATTCCTTGAACCACTGCCCTGGTCATGTACTTTGGCGCCAGTGTCTTTCCTTGGAGCTTTGAAATGTTCTGGATTTCCCAACTGGGTCCCGAGTTAGTTTCATGATTGTAGTTATGTTAAGTGGCGACAAACCTGCGCACTATGGCTTCCGCCCGCTTCTTACCATACTCAAGTCTCATCTCTCTTAGCCTCTTCACGACTAGATATATATCTCGAAAACGCCCTTCTGCGGTCGTGGGGAAGTCCTGACATATGGCCTTCACCGTGTTAGTAGCGCTCAAACCTTCGCAGTTGGTAGCAAACAAACCGCTGTAAACTCTTCCTCAATACTGTCGGAGATTAGAAAGATTCATGGCAACATAGTTGTAGGGCTTACGTTTTAATCGCTGTGACAATCTCAGTATACCCATTGGGCAAATCCTTGAGGCACAAGGTCCGAAATGACTCTAGATTGACTGGACTAATCTGCGATCCACCTACATCACAATATCCAGATTGGAGAAGGCGGTACCTCACCCACTTTTCTATTGTACTTCGAGTGTCTAGCTGCTCCTCCAGTGACGAACTGGCAGAGGCTTGGCGGAGTGATTCAGTAGGGAATCCACTGTCCACTTTGTTCTTTCTGGTTTCCATGTTTGGGCTCTGGATAGGCACAACTAATTGATTTGGCTTACCGCTGACCTTGAACGGAAGTCAAAGCTAAATTCGGGAATCACCTTCTCTTGTCGTGGTCTGGGGTGGTGGGTTCGATTTTCAATTTCACGTGAGGAGTTGGATGCGGCTGATAGAGGTAAGATATAAAAAATAGTGGAAGTGAAGTGTCTTAACCTAAGTGAAAAAAGTGGGGTTGTCCGCGGTCTGTGCGATTGTGTAGGTTCACTTGTGGTGTAGTCCCCGGAGCCAGGCTTGGTTGGAACTCCCTGCGTCTTAGGAAATGTGATAACCTTCAAAGCCTCTTTCATCGTGGACTTTATAAGACACTGCTAGGCGACAGCAAGCTGCTCCGACGCCAGCACAGGGCGCATGTTTGATTGGATGGCGGTGCACGCGGCGTACGCGCCCAGCAAATGCCCCAGTTTGCTCCCCTCTACCACATACCAGTTGCCCAAACCGTGAATCACGAGAACGACTAGATACAATGTTTGCAGCCTCAATAGGGTTCTCGCTCATGCCCGAGGAGGCACAGATGCGCGTGGGACACTGGACTCCAATGAATTCAGGCGACCTGCCCAAATCGGTGTGGCTGAATGTGGCGAGGCTGCGGCGCATTCAATGAGGCTTGGGCTATCACCTAGTGGGGGGAGTGGGGGGATGCATGGATTGATTCGAACCATACCCAGGTTTCAAGAGTCGGAAAGGAAAATGTGAACTTTTAGTATTTCTACGCAAGAACGGTGTCGTTGAAAGAGTCTATGTGGGTTGGGCGGTTATTTGATGCACCAGAACATTAGTGGGTGGTCATTGATTTTAGTAGACCTGAAAAATGAGAGAGAGCGTTTGTGTCCACCATGACTCCGAGTGCATTAAGGTACTGCGTTCGTGTCTTGATATGGTCAATAGAGCTTCCAAGGAACAGGAGAATGTTTACCTCATCAACAAATCATGCAGCGTGGAGCCTCGGAACACTACCCACCTATTTTCAACTAGAGCTAAAACTATGAGTGACGCTACAAGCATCTGTCATTCGAATGATGTATTGCTAGAAATGGCGACTCCTACAAAAATGGAATATAAGATTGCAGAAACGCGGGTGAATGATGGCCGCTGCTTGGGAACTTCAGTACCCTGGCCTTCAAAATTATACAATCCCTCCATATATGCCCTAAAATGACAACTACGGCTTCCTTATTACTAAGGATGAGACTATACGATCTTCATCACTTAAAAGAATCAATTGCCCATGGTCTGATGTAGCCATGTGTAGATCTAGAATTCCACATTTCGAACCGGAGTCGTTGAATGACTATAATAGACAATTTGGATGATGTCTCTGAAGAATTATGAAACATTTGGGATATACCGATATCTGTCCCCATGGGCCTGCTATCGGCACAGCTGTTTGCCAAAGCTCCTTTGTACCGCATTCAATCTGGTGTATTCAATCTACAGGTTAACGGCAACTTACACGCTATTCATCTACCGGTAACCAGGAACACAGTCCTCTACTTTGTGCAAGTTGAACCCCTGCCCAGCGGACATTCTTTTGCTACCTTCCAGCTTCAATCGCTTTGGAATGCGCCATGACGCGCCAAGAATGTGTGGGTAACTTCGTGTTGCTCTGTTTGCCATAGCTCCACGAAAGCACTGGTACCGGTAGCATGTTTTTGCATGTCAAATTGGTGTTCCCACATTATATTTTCTTTGACGACCAGTTAGCCACGTTGCTGCCTGGCTGATGCAACATCCTCTCCAACTATTCTGAATGACTCCAACCGCATCTATCCTCCTAGCGGCACCGCTTGGTTATTTTAATTGAACACATTGTGTAAAATCCTACCCTAGAAATTCCATATCTTTACCTTGCTGAGACTTCTATATCATGCGCCTTTTATGGCTTAAAGAGGACGGCGAATTTGGTATCACTGATTATATTGGCGACAATATTCCACAATATGCAATCCTTTCATATACCTGGGACTCGGACGACGAAGAAGTTACATTTAAAGACCTAGTGGAAGGCATAGGCAAGAGTAAGACGGATTATGGCAAAATCCGATTCTGCGCAAAGCAGGCTATGAAAGATGGTCTGCAGTTCTCCTGGGTGGACATCTGTTGCACTATACAGACTCACCACCGATGACAATGCCCTATGAAAAGGGCGTCATATGCCGCCTTGATCATTGTCTAGCCCTTTTTAGTTTAGCGTATGTCCCGCCGTGGATTCCTCAAGCTACCAGAGCTATCACCTTTCAAAACTATCCTCCATTGACCATGTACGGTTTGCCATCACGTCTTCGAAGGCTCTTGCCACCGTTATCGAACCACATACCTCACTTTCGAATACTCTTGCCGGCGCTATGAGACGTTCATGTTTACGGTATCCCAAGCCTCCACCGTGTCCACCATGTCGTCTCCGTCCTCTCCAATATCTACTTTTGATCCCGCCTCAACCTCCACCATGGCCCCAAGAGATCGCTCAGGAGGGCGAGATGTTCACATCTACAGTATTAAAGACCCTGCTACAGTACTTTGTGGTCTAATTCTCACAAATGGCGTCACGAATGCCAACCTTTACTCCATGATGGAGATTCTTATACTGCTTTCGGATGACCTTGAATTACGCGATGAAGACGATACCAAGGTTGAGAGGAATGATAACTCGCTTCAACCCGGGAAATATTATATTGTTTCCGACGGTTGGTCAAAAGCAACTCCAATATGGTCGCATAGCTAACGCATCAGTAGCGCCGTTCCAGATCAATAACGAGAAGCCGTTCGTCCGAACAATATCACATGTCACTGGAACTCGTGTCAAGCCTTTTACTGAGGCAGTCCGTGCGCGAGACCGTCGATGCGTCATATCTGGAGAGGTAGCGATTGGGGCGCAGTTTGACAATTGGAACGGCTTTGAGGCTGCTCATATCTTTCCACTAGCCTACGAAGGCTATTGGAATGAGAACGACTACGATCACTGGATAACAATTCGCCCAGAAAAAGGCGGAACAATCAACTCGGTACAGAATGGACTACTCCTTCGAAGCGATATACATCAGCTGTTTGATAGCTACGATTTTTCAATTAATCCTGACGTAAGTATATCTATATCTTTTTATAACTATTATAGCTAATAGATATTCTAGGATGAATACAAGATTGTGTTTTTTACCTTTGACAGCAAAGGTCTTGCTGGCAAGCAACTCGACGAAGTGTTCCTAGATAACCCTCAGCGACCTGTCGATCAGCTTCTGCGATGGCATTTCAGGCAGGCAGTCCTAATAAACATGAAAGGTGCTGGCGAGCCTAGGTTCGAGCATGACTTCCCGCCCGGCTCGGATATAGTTGGTGACATTCTCGGAGGTCCAAGGGCATCCGAAAGGATGGAGTTCGAGCTCTTTAGCCGCGTTGCTGCTCACATGAATATCCTTGATATTTCTTCTACTTAGTAGGACAAATATGACACATTGAATTAATAGCCTCTGACAATTCTCCCAAGTAGGCGCAATTTGCATCATACAGACTCACTACTGACGACAATGCCCTACAAAGAGGGTGGTATATGCCGCCAAACACGGCGGCAGAATGTATATAGCTTTTCAATACAAACGTATCAATAATATTTCCATCCTCATGCAACTAGAATCAGGCACTTCATCTGTAGTGGCTGAGCAACCCCTGAGCATGGGGTCTAAAATTCGACCCCAATCAGCTCATAGGATTGACTGGTCCCATTTTCAGCCCACGGGTCCAAAACTAGACCACAACCCTGGATATGAGCGAAGGGCCTGTTTTAGGAACGTGCCACTTGGCTATACTTTCCTAGTCACGTGCAGCTATGTTTTGGCCAAGGCTGCTGCCTTCAGCTAAGCCACCTCCATTAACCATCCGTTTCTCGTCCCCTAAACCTTACCTTCTCTATGCCATCTCCATCTTTAAAGCCTTGCAGAGAGGTAAGAAAGCAGTTTAGTTTATCACCTAATAAATTATGGTTGTAAATTGTGGCTGTGCAGATTTTGTCGCCGTAACTGGACAATACTTTGAGCACAAAGACGTTTTTTGTTCAACCAAAAAGGTCAACGCTAAGTTAACCTTGCTGGTCTAGTTCAGTAAGTAGGCATATATAGCTGCGCAACATTTTTCCTTATTCTTTATACACGTATTAACCTGTTTGCGCAACAGTGCGCTTTGACATTTACATTTATCTTTCATGCATGTTCTAAGATCCCTTCTTGAGTGATATTCACAGCTCGTGCTTCTGAACACTCCAGCACCCTCTCCGAGTCTACGCATTGCCTTGGAATAGGATATTCCGTCGCCAGCCTCGAGCCATTCACACCTTCCCACTGAAAGGTCGTCAAGGTGACATCGCTACGACAGAGCGCAGCGACGCGTAGCCATTCCAGACAGTGTTCTTATTGAGATATCAGCGATGAGATCTTCTGCAGCGAACAGATGGGCGACATCAACTTACTAATGTGAATTTCTTCTTCCTTTAAATCTTCCTCTGGCAGATTGGAGTAATAGTGGTCGCGGTAATTCCAGCGTTTCAATTTCTTCTGTATGTTGCGTTAGCTTCTGTTTTCAATGGATGGATAAGTGAGTGAGTCTTACCAAGCAATGAAGCTCGTGATAGACACCCAGTTGCACTAGTAACCCTGGTCCATCTGCCAAGCGAACGGGGGGTCGCGTTATGTTGATTAAGCCATTTGGGCTCGACTGCTATATTCATTCCTTTTAATTGATTAGTTTTCATTCCTTGGATTTATAGAGAGAGGAAGGAGGGAAGAGGAAGTTGGAAGTACATACCACGCAGTAGCCCATGCCATTCATTGTCTAACTCAGGACCTGGAGGTTGCGAAAACGGATTTCCACCTAGGTGGCTGTATTTATTAAAGTAAGTGGAGTTATAACGGACGATATGATCTGCAGGTGCTGGATTTCCTGTTAGATAAACAAGTTTGCACTATTTGTAAAGTGGACCTTATATTGAGCGCTTGTGGGATAGATACATTAATCCACGTAGTGTGCAAGCATGAGAAACACGAAGACCGTGAGGTTACAAACTGCGAACCTGATATTTAAGAAGGAAACCTGTGATAGTATTTGGGTGCGCCTTCCTGATGTGCTTTTCTTAGGGTCGTGGTAGTCTTCTGTACTGTGGTGATGAAAGTCTTGATCCGCGCAGATTTCTTCATCATCACTGGCACGGTACAGTAGCAGATGATGAGGTGACATGGCGCGTGGTCAGGGTAACAGAGGAAATATGGCAGGGAGGTGATAAAGTGAAGCTTGGCGAAAGGCTGGCTGTGATTTCCAGCGGGCTAGGGCGGTATATATGCATTTAGCTCTTGGCCTGCGCATGGGTTTTTAAATTTACACAATTTTTTAACTACCCTAGCGAACGTTGTAATTGTCGAAACCTTATAGTAGCGACTCCTAATAACAGTCTTTTAGGGCAAAATCTGGATTTCAAACTCTAAGTACGCGATTGGTATTTGGTACGATATGACCCAATTTGTATAAAAATAATCTAGTGTCCCATTTCACAATCAAGGAACAACGCTTGCTAATTCATTCACTCCATGCTTACCGGACCAAGATCCTTGCCATGCTTAGCTGTAGATAGAGCGCACACATTCCTAATCATCTCATCTGCGTCATGAACCTCCTCCCCTATCATGGTCACCCGGTCATTATTATAGCGAAGGTCAGTTTATCCTACGTTTCTGCTGCACAGGTCCTAGATCCTCGCCGTGCTTGCTGGTTGAAAGCGCCCATACATTGCCAATTATCTTATCTGCATCGTGGACCCCTTCCGTGAAAGAATCTATTACAGTCAATCAGACGAACACGTTCAATTTTAGAGGCGAACACTCTTACTTAGGTGGGGAAGCGGGATTGCGACTGCAGTGCTAGATGTGATTATTGCCGCGAGCTAGAAAGCAAAGATTATGATTGATTTTGTTCCCTCAAATGTTGAGTATCAAGCCGTTCGATTTATACTGTGGATTGTTTAAAGATGGCTAGGGAAATGTGGGATTTGTGCAATGCACGATGCTGACCTTATATCTATCTTTTACTTTAACCAGGTTCCCTGTCTTCTGTAAATTTCTTACGACCCCTCTCTGACAGAGGTTTGTACGTGTGCCAGTTGTCTCGCCAAGTATTAATAATGTCGTGGTACATAGGACACTAATATTGAAACTGTTTGGAGTCTGGAGCTTGATTGTCTGGTCCCTGGATAGCAGGACATCAGTTCAGTCTAGGCATCTAAAGTGATGAAAGATCCTTAGAGAGCTGTGTATGCAGATCAAGCCCTGTTGTTACACGGTGAAGCGCCAGGTATGATCAGGCTTTACGGTGGCTGCAAGCCGGGGCGTTGGGGAGTACAAGAAGGGTTCCTGTATCTAGTAGCTAGGGGGATGGACGTGGAAGAAGAGGTCAGTTGTCTCTAAGAGAGGAAATTGGTAATGGGGACGGCCAGCAGCTTTCCCTTCTTGGTGACTATCAGTCCAGTGCCTTATATAATCACAGAAGACTATAAACCGTGACAGAACTAGCCAGGTGCTCGTTCAGCTTGAGCAGACTGCAGCAGCGGCTACGTGCGTCAGCAGATCCATAGTTCCAGACTTCCTGATCTCTTGACATTGTACCTGCGTAAACTAGTTGATCTAATAACCCATTAAACTTGTTTCAGCTCTAGGTGTACGGCGTCTAGGGAGGTATGGCGGCTTAGTGTAGGGAGCGGGCTGGGGACCTCATCCCGCAACGCGACACTTACCGAGGACACGGCTTGCTCCCTGTTGGGAATCTTCCAGGTCAATATGCCGTTGTTGTATGGCGAAGGGGAAAAGGCTTTCCTCCGTCTACAAGACACGATTCTGCAATGCAGTCAGGATCAAACGCTTTTGGCGTGGGATTTTGAGCCACAACACCGCCAACGTAGAGAGGATCACGATGGTGTTTCGGCTACAGGGCTTCTGGCCACGAGTCCAAGATCGTTCAAAAACTGCGGCAAGATCGTCGAGATTGACCGTCATGGACTTCATTCCGAGATTCGCAGTTATAACGGCGCTCACCATCTGGACATGTATATCGACACAGGGCATTATAGCGCGCAGTTCGGTCTTCTCCGCTGTGCCTATATCGAAGATTTGGAAAGTTTCGTCGCTATTTATTTGCGGCCATTTGATGGAACAAATTCTTGGTATCGGCGAAGCGAACCCGGGTCGTTCTTGGTGCACAGAAGCGATGTATGGGACGTGGAACGCAGACCCATCCATATCGTGAGTCGACATGATCGCATCTTTGAAGGTGGAGTGGAAAATGCACTACTTCACATTCCCAGTGCATTAACAGTGGAGAATTAATCTGCATATTCGTTTCACTCACAATTCCCTTCCAACCAAGAAGGCATGCATTGGAAATTCTCGAAATTCCCTGGGAGAAATCTAATTTTAGAACTGAGTCCCGAAGTATCCTCCTAGTGTGGTATAGCTACGGGTGTAGGTGGGCCACGG
>JAAZQE010000241.1:0-37008 GCA_013620735.1 Clavariopsis aquatica
CCCCTCCTCCCCCGCATACACAAAAGTTGGTTTTGCATACCGCCGAGTGTTGGTTACTGAGTCATTCAAGGCCTGTAGAATAGGAAGGATGCGGAGCACAAAGTGTGGGGAATAATAGATGGGCTCCAGCAACCACAGGTCTGATCGGCTGCCTACTTACTGTATGGAGGAAGATGCATAGCCCAAAAAAAGAAAGAATAGCAAGAAGACTGTCTTGGAACTAAAACACTCCCCCCTTCGAGGCGCAGGTGGAAACGTAACAGCTACTCGGGATCGCCCATGCACATGCCACCTACCCAGTCCAATTGCCTCATTTCTAGCCAACAAAAGCAGGCTGGCAACTGCGGCTTAAGCTGAGCTGAGCTGAGCTGAGCACACGCGGGCGGAGCGGGCGGGCGGGCTTATCTTGCAATGCATCCAACGCATAAACTCGTACTCTGCAATAAAGTGAAGCAGGATATCGAATTGTCCCTATAAAGGTCTGGAGAGACTAGTGAGACGCAGCGTGGGCGTGCATGTGCCACAGTGCTTCCTGATTGGTTGACGTTGTTTCTCATGTCGACTCTGCCTTACCCGCGTCATGTAAGTAAGAGGGTGCTCTGCATGTGATTATCCTCCGCGAGTCGTCGTCGGTTTGTCAAAGCCCGGCGGAAAGGTGGGAGCTGGATGAGACATGGACGACTTTCCAAAGAAGGCGAGTAATACGAAGGAGAAAAGAAAGAAGGATTTGCGTAAATTAAACGGCTTGTATCTACTGGAAACAAAACTACAATACCTACGCAAGCAGTGGGCCAGGATCGCCCACGTGGACCCCAAGTGTTGAGATCTACTCCGCGGCTATCTATGCCTATCCAACAACCTTGGCCACTTCGGCAGAGTGGGTATCCCGCCTATCAAAGCTGGGGGGGGGAGGGTTGGCACAAAGAACTGTACTGTGCTGTACTGTGCTGTACGGGACGGTGCGGGACGGTACTGTAGCACAGCCGTCCGGTGAGGGCGCCTTGGCTGCGGACATTCGGCTGTGCATACGATTTCAGGCCTCATCTATTGATGACATGAGCAAACAGGGCGTCTCGGTACCAGTCTGCCGAAAGTCGTGTGTACGTCTTCCGTAAAGAGAGCGACAGCCTACAGCACCAGCACCAGCACTAGTACACTACCCTAGCTGCATATATGGAGCGCTAGCGATTCGCTCTCCATGTCCCGTCCCATGGTTTGGCGCATCTCAAGAAGCAGACGGCCTGACAAGTTTGTGTCATCTCAAATTGCATTATTAGGAAGGAGCACACTGAGTGGGATCTCCTCGTATGGTATGCAGTGTGACTATCTGCAGGTGCGGGATGGATTGGGGCAGATCGAGCACCGGGGCCGCAAGGTGGTCTGTGTTCCATCTACTATATGACCAAAGGTGCTTATTCGAAATCCAAGTTTTGTGTCAGCCTGCGATGCATCAAAGTCCAACTCCGAGTATGCGGCTAAAGCAAACGAGGTTTCTTTCCGTTTTGGCGCCATTGCCGCATGATAAATCATGGTCACACGCCCCCCTTGCCGTTTATCCCGCTTGCAGAAGCTCCTTCGTGTGCCTGGAGGGGGGCTATCTTGGGAACACCATGTAAAATCGATCGGTTCTATGCTTGCCAAGGGTGCTATGCCAACGACTTCTAATTGGTCAACAACGGTCAGCTAGAGGGTTGTTGAGTGGGTATCCCGCTCCTGCTTCAAAGGTACCGACGAACGACGTTATCGAGACCATGCTGTACTGTACTGTACCGTGCAGGACTGTACATAGACACGTCAAGCAAAACAACGCATGTCCGCGGAAACAAGCACCGACTAGAAACACAGGGCCTGACTTCTAATGTCAAACGATTGTCATGCACTCCGCCAACACATCATGTGTGGAAAAAAAAACCCGAGTTAGCCGTCCAGTGGGCTCAACTGCGAATCTCGACATGATGCATACCCACCATAACCATGGCCAATTCGCTCGGGTCAGCTTGATTGTTGGGATTGGCGGGAAACGCCGATTCTAAACAATTGGCACTTTATCCCCAATGTGCGTACAAACTCCGGATGTGGTAATCATGTTTAATATCGACTGAGAGGACACTCCCGCAAACGACTAGGAACTGCAGTTCGTGACAAGTATTGCTGTATGTCCTAGCCTCTTGGGTGCGTATGTCCCCACCCTGGCGCTGCTCATGCACCCCGCATTCTTGAAGCGTGAACTGTGATTGATCATCCGGACAGTCCCGCACCCACACCATGTTTGTCTCAATTTTTCTTTTCTTTTCTAGAACCATTGCCTGCACATTCCCCACGCATTATACATTCCCTGCCGCCACCGGAGAGGGCCGGAATGATCCTCATGCATCCGGCGTGATATTACTCAGTCGGTAGGTTATATGCCGCCCCATTTGGAAATGGCGGGTTTGTTCTCAGCAGGCATGGCTTTTCGTATCGCCACTGCTCCGTATCCAAACAAATTCCACGACAGTGGTTCCGAGGTGAGGCCAATGAACGCCTCTTGGAGCTTTCGTCAATTCCCCGCCAATCTTTGACGGCTTTACGCAAAATAAGTCGTTGATGGAATCGGCGTGCGTGTTGAACCTCATTTGCACCCGAGTCTAAATATTCCTCTCGTGGTATCATACCTTAAGCTTTGGCACACCCCCTGAAGTCAAAGCCGATAGCTCTGGCACTTCGCGTCATTCTTACGTCTATACTCTTCACCTGCAGGCCCAGCAATTGAGCTAGCCCCTCCTTCCACGGCCCGAATCGCGGAATAGACAGCAAAATTGGGAGAAGGGTGGAGTCTGATTCTAAACTAGACAAGGCATACATTTACAAACATTTGAATTCCAACTACATCTTCCATCACGGCGGTCATGGTCTGGAACTATTCTAGTAGTCGCTTTTGACTCCCAATAGCCCTTACACGCACTAATTGCCGTTAAGCCACATACTAGAAACCATCACTAGATAGCTGTGCCGTCCGAGGTCCGGGGAAGAGGCCGATGAACGTGAACTATAATCAAAGTGTGGGCTAGCAATCGTCCTAGTGGAAAGTTTAATGACAATCCAAATGTTGATAGGGCGAGTGTGGGGTATGATGGGGAATGGTTGTTATCTATGTAGAGTCCAATCAGAGCTGGCCGGATAGCTACATTGGTAGTGAGTGGACAGCCTCCCCAAGGGTGAGCCCTTTTGCCAATCTGAAGCTGAGGAATGAAATCCGCATTTTGAAGTAAATTCTTGATTCTAACTCAAGGCTGTCACACCGTATGCTTGGAGAATAAGCCAATCAAAGGTGGGACCTTGCGGGGCGTGAGGTAGGTTATACAAGGTCGGCTCCGGCATGCAGCCAAGGCGTATTGAACACCCTTAATCACATGAGAGCGCGTCTTAGACGCGCGTAATGTTGAAGACGCTTCTGTTTGTGATAAAAACTGCGACAATGCGGGATAGGTAAACCAAATTGCGATAAAAGGAGATGGTGTTGGTGCGGAGAATGAAAGGAGAATGGTAGCGCCCTTCAAACGGTGTTTCGCCAAGGATTGCGCACGACCTCTGGAGATTTCATCTCAGAAGCAGCCCACCTTCAACTCCACCAAAACAATCTTCTGTTGACGCAACCTCCACCCTTGCTTCTCTAATTTTTTGCGCACAGCCAGCCTGTGCAATCTACCTCTGCGCCGGAGATGGTTTACTGATCCTTTCCAGCCTCGCCTCCATCCTCTCCGGCATCGCTTGCCTACAAAACTTTTCCCCCACTGCCCTACACAAATCCCAACAACCGCAGTCAACCACCCACAATGGAGGGCGCATTTACTCACATGGGTAACCACCTGGTGTCTGACTCCGCGGCCACAATCAACGCCGGTGCCGCCGACGACGAGAGCATCCTGGATGGCGACCTCTCCCGTGGGGCCCTAACGGGGTCCCGACGGCGACGAATGGACGACGACGAAGAGACGGATGTCTACGATGACGACGATATGGAGAGTATGGTCAGCATGCCTGTAGACGGTGTAAATGGCAAAATTGGCATGAAGGTGGAGGAGGATGTTGAGCTCCCCGCTCATGCCTGCGCGTAAGTCTCAGCGGGCGGCTGTGGCACATGGTGGAACATGGTGGCTAAAAAGATATTTGTCTAGATATTGCGGTATCCACAATGCTGGAAGCGTGGTCAAGTGCCTGGCCTGTAATAAGTGGTTCTGCAGCGCCCGCGGCAACACCTCGTCCTCGCACATCATCAACCACCTGGTCCGCGCTCGCCACAAAGAAGTTCAGCTACATCCACTATCCTCTCTGGGAGACACCATCCTGGAGTGTTACAACTGCGGAACCAAGAACGTCTTCCTGTTGGGATTCATTCCGGCCAAATCCGACACCGTTGTGGTGCTCCTGTGCCGTCAGCCGTGCGCCGCAATGCCCTCGCAGAAGGATATGAACTGGGACACCTCGCGCTGGCAGCCTTTGATTGAAGACCGTTCTTTTCTCTCGTGGCTTGTGCCCGCACCCACCGATCAGGAGCAACTTCGTGCCCGCCACCTCAGCCCACAGATGATCGCCAAGCTAGAGGAGTTGTGGAAAGATAACGCAAATGCGACGATTGCCGATCTAGAGAAAGGTGCTGGCCAAGAGGAGGTGATTGCCAAAGTTTTGCTCCGTTATGATGATGCCTTTCAATACCAGAATGTGTTTGGTCCACTTGTCAAAATCGAGGCCGACTATGATCGCAAGCTCAAGGAGTCCCAGTCTCAAGACCAGCTTGTCGTACGATGGGACATGGCTCTTAACAACAAGCACACAGCTAGCTTTATTCTTCCCAAACTTGAGCTTGGTGATGTCAAGCTTGCTGTTGGCGACGAAATGCGATTGAGATACACTGGAGAGCTGCGCCCGCACTGGGAAGGCGTCGGCTATGTTATCAAGATTCCGAACAATCAATCTGACGAGGTCACCATCGAGTTACGAACCAAGGGCGACCACAAGTCTGTACCTACGGAATGCACGCACAACTTTAGCGCCGATTACGTGTGGAAGGCAACCTCATTCGATCGCATGCAACATGCAATGAAGACTTTCGCTATCGACGAAATGAGTGTTTCCGGGTATATCTTCCACCGCCTCCTGGGGCACGAGGTTGCCTCAGCTCCTATGAAGACCCAGATGCCGCGCAAGTTCAGTGTCCCAAATCTCCCAGAGCTAAATGCCAGTCAGATCAATGCTGTAAAAAGTGTGCTGCAGAAACCATTGAGTTTGATCCAAGGACCACCAGGTACTGGAAAGACCGTTACCTCGGCTACTATCATTTATCATCTATGCAAGATTGGTGGTGGCCCAATCCTAGTCTGCGCGCCCTCCAATGTTGCTGTCGACCAACTATGCGAACGAATTCATTTCACTGGGTTGAAGACTGTCCGTGTGACGGCCAAGTCTAGGGAAGACGTGGAATCGCCAGTCGGGTTTCTCTCTCTTCATGAACAAGTCCGCATGAATGACACCAACGTGGAACTCAACAAGTTGAACCAGCTCAAGACAGATGTTGGCGAACTCTCAAGCCAGGATGAAAAGAAATTCAAGCAGCTCACTAGAGCAGCTGAGCGAGAGATTCTAAGTGCAGCTGACGTCATTTGCTGTACTTGCGTTGGTGCAGGAGACCCGCGTTTGTCGAAGATGAAGTTCCGGACAGTGTTGATAGACGAGTCTACACAATCCGCCGAGCCCGAATGCATGATCCCTCTCGTACTCGGATGCAAGCAGGTTGTACTTGTGGGTGACCACCAACAGCTTGGACCTGTTATTATGAACAAAAAAGCTGCAACTGCCGGTCTCAATCAATCTCTCTTCGAACGCTTGGTTATCCTTGGGTGTTCGCCCATTCGACTTCAGGTACAATACCGTATGCATCCCTGTTTATCCGAGTTTCCGTCCAATATGTTCTATGAAGGCTCTCTCCAGAACGGTGTCACAATGCAGGATCGAGTCCGCCGAGATGTCGATTTTCCCTGGCCAGTTGCTGACAATCCAATGATGTTCTGGTCTAATCTTGGTGCGGAAGAGATCTCAGCCTCGGGTACCTCTTACCTCAACCGTACTGAGGCCGCGAACGTTGAAAAGATCGTCACTCGATTCTTCAAAGCAGGAGTCCAGCCTAGTGACATTGGCATCATCACGCCGTACGAAGGACAGCGCAGTTATGTGGTTAGCTCCATGCAGGCAACTGGTAGTTTTAAGAAGGAAAACTACAAGGAGGTTGAAGTGGCCTCTGTCGATGCTTTCCAAGGACGTGAGAAGGACTTTATCATACTGTCGTGTGTCCGTTCCAACGACCACCAGGGCATTGGATTCTTGAGCGACCCCCGTCGTCTCAATGTTGCCCTCACTAGAGCCAAGTATGGTCTGGTCATCCTCGGGAACCCCAAGGTTCTCTCTAAGCATCCTCTGTGGCACTACCTCCTTCTTCATTTCAAGGAGCGCAATTGCCTTGTGGAGGGGCCGTTGACAAATCTCCAAGTATCTCTGTTGCAATTCAGTCGCCCAAAGCAGACATACCGTGGTCCTCAGCGTTATCAAATGGCCTTCCAGCATGCCAGTGCTATGACCTCAGGTCGCCCAGGAAACTGGAATGGGAGCAAACCTACTCGCCAAGAGTATAACGATAACGGCTCTATTGTTGGTTATATCCCCGATGATGTGTCCTCTGTTCACTCATCCGCAATTGGTGGTATCGGAGTATCTTCCAATTATCCTCCAATGTTCTCTAATTTCCAGGAGAGTTGGCCAGTTCCGGGTCGCGGTCCTGGAGGACTGAAGGGCAAAGGAAATGGTGTTGCTGGTAGCGTCGCAGGCGAGTCTGTTGCTGCAAGCGAATTAACCGATACAAGGAGCAGTATTGCCGATGGTCCTGGAGGCATCAGTCTGACTGGATTAAGTCTAAATGACTACGCCAAACCCACCTCCCTAAGTCAGTCCGACCGGCTTAATCGTTTTGTGGAGTCTACCCGCCGCACCGACAATCCGTCTAGTGGATTCGGTGGGAGCCGCGGATTACGTGGTGCACTCGCTGGGTTTGACGATGACGACGCCCGAAGTGTTTCAACAGCTTTCGCAAGTCAGATTGGTGGCGGCGGTAACTACGACTGATTGGATCAGACGTAGCAAACTTTAGGATTGTGTCTTCAACTGCGGCCAGCGCTACGCCTTGTACGTACGTGCTTCTCGTCCGCCAGATTCAACAAGGACGCGCTCGATATTCGGGGATCGTCCCTCGGGTCCGACAGTTCGTCAGTGCTTGGTCCTGCTGGATGCAGACATGGCCAACATTGACAGCCAAGTCTTGATATCGACTTTGAAAATTACCCTACCCTGCAGCTAGTATCAACGCTCGATCGGACTGTTATACATCGTCTCCGATACCAACTCTACCCCCACCTCATCACATTACCGGTGATGGGAACATCCAGACAAACAAGGGGTTGGTCGCCACGGAGTACATCTTCAAGACTCGCACTGGCTATTGGTGTACAACGTCTCTAATGGGGCTCATGTATATGACAGGCTGGGCCACCTCAATCTTGGTGGGGCCTACAAGCATTGCCAGAGTTGTTGAGGTCGTGCTGCCAGTTGCACCGGCAATATTTTAGATTGAGCATATGGTTATGTATGTGGGATTCTTTAGCTTCTTTGGGGTTTTGTATTGTGGTGCGTTAGAAAATGTAGAAAATTATACTCATTGTGTCTTGCTTTGTAACCCATTTTACTCTGAGACGACAATGTTGCAATTGAAAAACCATAAATATAACTTGCTCCCTACCCCCCGACATCAACGACATGCCCTTATTGGCCTCTAAGACGAGCGTGGAGAATTACACAAAGCCAACCTATGTTTGAGATAAAAAAAAGTGTATCAAACCGTGCTAACAGTTATACTTACCACATAACTTGTATTCTTCAAGGCCGATTTTGAGAAAAAGAAGTTCATATATGGACATGATAGAAAAAGCGTAACGCAATCAAAGAGAGGGGACTAAAAGACGAGATGTTTGTATTGGTGAGGATGGTGAACTAATAGCGGAAAGTTATTTGCGGGAAAAAAGGGGTATAACTATATATATATATATTCATGTGAGTGTGGGTGTGAATGTGAATGTGAATGTGTGTCAGTGTGTATGTATTTTGCTTTGAATATGTTATTGTCAAAGTGAATTATTAATTTGGGGAATACGTCTACGAATATGAGCCAACATCGTACAAGGTAAAAGTAGGTTTTTGAGTGAGCAAATGCCACTTTCATACATGGCATCACCCGGGATAAACTGGCTAGAACTTAGAGACCCTTGTAATGGAGGGGCTTGGTTTGTTTTTCGGAATCACATCGATCTCAATAGTTAGTCTCAGTGGGTGGGTGCATTATATTAGAATTAGGCGGTATCTATCTATACATTTTACACTATCTGCTTGAATTCTAAATAGGGGGATGTCTGTGTATGAAAGATAGTAGGAAATTGCCATGTGAAGTAGTATATATCTGGTTAGATGTGGAAAAGAAGAGGTTTACTCCGACCGTCTCGTTTTGGAAAGAAATGTGACTTTTTTCTGGTTCTGGTTCACTGTTGATTGTTTTGGTGTTGCCGTGATTGACGATTTCCATGTAACGCTCTTGGTTGTTGTTTTGAATGTTTTTGATGTCGAAATCGAGAGCGCGGAAGAGATCGTGGTTGGCATAAATGATACCACAGTCGTAGATCTGGGGACAGATGCTGAAGTTGGGACTTCAGTCGAACTTGGATTCGGCGCATTGGTCGAATACGCATCTAGCGCTGAGTAGACGCCATCGGCGTTGCCCCGGTTGTACGCTCCAGTACTATAAAACCAGGAAAGCTTTTTTAAAATGGCATCAGTGGTGTAGTCTGCAGCGTTGATATCCTTGGGGCGGAATTCAGGCTGCATGGGATCAATGAAGATGGTGTCGTTAGTATAGCCCCATTTGGCAAGCTGGGTGACGTTGAAGGCGGCGAGCATACTGGGTGGTATTAGGAAGGGGTATATGGGATACAAAAGGGGAGCTTACTCGTGATCTTCGTGGACAAGGTTGTGGCAGTGGAACATACTGGGAATTATATGTTAGACGTGTGATAGGACAACGGGAAAGTAGAATGGACTTACTACACACCGTTCCAAGGTGCGTAACGAGCGACCACCTTCACAGTTTCACCTCCGGCTAGCCAAACTACATCCTTCATCCCGGCAGATTCGTATGGAAGAACAGTGTTGCGGCCACCAGTTCTCGACAGAATCTGGAATTCAACTAGGTGGATATGAACAGGGTGCGTTCCGCCTCCATTTCCATTTTTAAGGGTCCAAATTTCGTCATCACCACGGGGTGGCCTAGTCAAGATACGATGCTCAATATCTGAAAACCCGACGCCATTAATAAGCCACTCGTCATTGACACGCGCAAATTCAAAGTCTTTAATGACCTCCGATGTAGGTGCCGGTGGGATATAGCGTAGGGAGGAAGGAACGTCTCCGTTGTTGCTGGAGTCGCTAACGAAATTCCCGACGTTGAACTGCATGATCAGATCCGTTGCCGCGTAATCGATGTTTTCACCCATGCCGCGGGAATTCTTGAGAGTGAGATTTTTCCCCGTGTAGCTTGAGAAATCGAAGACGATTTCATAGCGCTCACCCATGGACAGTGCGATTTGATCAGTGTTGACTTTGTGTGAGAAGAGGCCTAGAGATATGAGTATGTGTTTAGGGAAGACTGGATGTCTACTTACCGCCGTCGGATGCAATGGTGTCAAACGGGATTGATGTACCGTTGAGACCATCGTGAAAGGAGAGATCGAAAGCTATACATTCAATTACTGTTGAAGATAAATACACAATACGGATACTTACTTCGACTGACCGCTCCATTAAGTATCCGAAAGCGGTATTTCCTAGGCTCAACATTCAAGTACGGCCATGGCTGACCGTTCCTGCAAATGGTTAGCCACGAAACAAATCATTTGAGAAAGGCGGGCTTACACATGGATGATGTCGCCCCAAAGACCAGCGTTATTGTTAGTATCGTATAACAAGGACCCATCATGGTTGTAAACTTTGGAACTAATAGCAAGAGAGACGTCGTAGTTCCCTTTCGGTAACCCAAGCGCTTGCTCTTCCGCATCAGTGATGATGTAATATCCTTCCTGCCCTCTGTATGCATGCTCGCCAGTAGCATATTCCACGTGGTCCTGCCCTCAGTTAGATTCACTGCGCCTGCGCTTACTTAAATCATGATTGTTTGCATTGAAGGCCGGATAATATGATGGTGGGGTTCATACATGATACCAGATGGTGCGAGCGTTCTGTGCGTTAGGATAGTAGTAATCTTTGTATTGCCCTGGGTTGGCGTAATCAGAGGCCCAACTTGAAAAAGTCAGTTCGGAACATGGCTAGATTAATTGGAAGGAATAATAGCCATTACCCATCAAATGGAGCACGATCTGTCTCGAGAATTAGCATATGCACCATATTAAAATAATTTCCGAAAGCCTACTGTATTGGCCGTGAACATGAACGGACATAGTTGTTGGCCCATTGTTAGTGAACCGAACTACTGCCTCTAGGAGAAGTGTCAGTAGTGTAACTTAGAACAGCTGGGGAGCGGGATCACGATAAACCCACCTTTTCCCTTTTGCATGATAAACATTGGCCCAGGACTAATCCCATCATATCCAACCAGTTCCGTTGCTGGGAGGTTTGGGTAAATCTGTTTCGTGAAAGACTTGACCTCGACCTCGTAATAGTCAATGGTTGCATGCGTCTCATCATTGGTATAGGTCAGTTTGGGGGCTTTAACAGTCGCAATCGGAAGCGGGTATTCAAAAAACCATTCGTATACAGGGCTGATCCATTTTCCGGTTGGCATCGGAATGACGCTCCCCCCTATTACGGCAGGACTAGGCTTTGACGTGTGCTGTGCATACGAAGTGCTTCTCAGCAAAGCCGACAGGCCGATAACTTTCCAAATTGAGATACAAGACATGACTACTTAGAAAAGGCAGAGGCAACAATGGTGGATGAAAACATTCAAGATCAGGCCATTGAGCTAAGAGACACAGATTTGCCTTTTAAAAGAACATTTTGGAGTCCTCGTTCAGTCACATCATCTCAGTCGGAGGGTCGGCGTACAAGATCAGAAGGGAGGGATCCATTTCGAGCACCAAGCCACGCACAAAACGCCCCAAAACATGTCTAAGAGTAACTATGTGTTATGCCTATTGGTGGAGTGTAGGTACCAGAGATGCGGGTGGATGAGGCTACCAAAGACATATCGAGGAACCACTTGAGCGGTCAGCAATTAGGTGCAGCGGAGGCTATCCGTGTGTAGCGCCCGATGCAGCGGTACACATATCTGATAATCTTAGCAGCTATCGCACTCGAGGATTTGAGATGGGAACTATGCTCTGACTCTTTCAAGCTCTCACGAGCGTGTTTGAGGATATATTTGGCAACTGGAATAAGTAGACTCTCTAGCACTCTGAAACTAGAATGGAAAATCTGTACATCTGTATAGAACGATAGGATGCTCGCACACTGTTGCTGAAAGAATCACAAATATCTTATGAGGTCATAATGGTCCTCGGGATCTACGCACTTGTGCCCCGACGCTAAACCCCCCAAGACACCTGAGTGTCGATGCTTTGTGGATTTCCTTACTCCAAACCATGGACACAGACTTTCACCACTCCGAAATACCTTAGCGCCAAGGTTGTAAAACACCACCTACGTCGTCGCCCAAGAACACAACTTGCTGTTGTGCATTAAACCCGGGACCGCACGTTCTTCTTACCCCAAGTTCACGAATAAAGGTCACCCACAAACCGACTGATGGTACCGCAAGATCTTCGGAGATGAATCTTGAGATCCACGGTGGTTATCTCTCTGATTTCTTCTCATTGGCACACTAGGATTCTCTCTGCTTCGCTGTATATATATTATTGGCCTGGCAGCTCAGCGTCTAGCACAAACTTTGGTTTGCCGGAACTAATTCCGATCTCGCATTGTGGATCTAAGGCGCCTTTCTTCCTCAGGTTGGCAGAAATGTCCACATTTGGTGGTGTTCGATCCTCGGTCTACTTTATCAGATGTTAGGATTTGGAGACAACCCGTACACGTTCATTTCATCCACCAAGCTCGGAGGCATTCAATGCCCGTTTCCGTTGCAGACACTCTTTTGAAGGTAGGGCAACTCTTGTAAACACTTCAACAATAGAATTGCAGAACTGGGTGACATCTTAACAATCTATGATTAAACAACCCCTGTTTCTTCAACACATCGGATCGAAAGCCCGAAACTGTGTCTGTACGACGGAAATGGTGCTGCACATGCATATACTACCTAAAGATTCGGGATGTCGGAGACCGTGTAGCACGCTCCTTGCGTGTCATTAACCTTGAGCGACACGACCCATAGGATTCGAGAGTTTGGACTTTTGCGCTGCTTGAGGCCATGACATAATTCCATTCCAAGAAGCGCTCTAGTAGTGGATGTTGTCGCCACGCGCTCACAAGCCCATTCATACCTACCGAGCATGAATTCATACCCACCCGTTACTTACATCATTTTTCATTCAACCAACGACATACCCACTGACGGAACATTAAGCCAAACCATCGGGATCTCGAAAATCAAGGATGCCAAGATACCGATATACTCCGCTCTCTAAAACTTAGTTCCCGAGGAGCACGACACTGCATGTTCGGCTATTATACTTGGGTACACTTGCTAAGTGCATCTCCTGAATGGGAAAGAGAGATCACACTATCCTCCCGAGAATCAAAAGGGTTGTACCTAATCTAGAAAGATATTTTGATGATCAAATATTGCGGCTCTAATGAGGCTCCGGGAAGTGAAGCTGTTCAGCACATGCAAGATGTTGATGGGGGGGCCCAGGAATATTAAAAATGCCACACACGTCACATTTCGTAGAAATATTCTGTTCGAGATTTGATTCTACGCCCATACAGTATCACTGCAACTTCTACGTTCCACAATACCAGAGCCTACGCAAGCCAAGCTATTCGTCTCTCCTCATTCCGAACGTATCAGCCGAGCGTGTCATATGTGTCCCCCCACTGCCTCTGCGCCCAATGATTGTAAAAAAAAGTACTGGCAGACCGTGGATCTACCCAAGCAGGGTACAAAACTACTCATGTAGATGCTCTTCCTGCTTCCTAGCCAAGTCGGCCCTCAGTATCCTACATAACCGGTGCATATGCGTCGGAATTCCCCACGCGGAGGCAAAATAACTATAAATTAGTTCTAGTGGATTGCTTATATCAAATCTTCCAATTCTCACGTCGCTTCACTCTTCCCATAACCTACCTAGGCCATAAACACCACGTCCCGCAAACTTCCTAACTGTGGCATCTCTCTAAAAACAATCGTCACTTCTGAGACACCCTTCTTCAAAGCTCCTTTATACACTACAATTTCTCAGTCCGGCATTAAATTAGATCTTGCATCCTATTATCCCCCCTCCCATCCCCATAAAATCACACCCTCAACATTCTTTTGCTACAGTTTCAAGCACCTTTGTATATTCACCTTCCTCCTTCGCCCCAACCAGAGTAAAATCCCTCTTCCGGCCCTCAAAAACAACATATGGCACACTGTCTACGCCATTCCCCTTCTGCTCCATAATCATATTCTCTACTTCTTTCTTCCCCATCTGCTCATCATCCATCAACTGTGTTGCTTCTTCGTGAGATAACCCCCCAGCTAGACAAGCAGCCATCAACGTCTCCGCGGCTGAAGGATGTGCTTGTTGAGTGAAATACTGGGTATATAAACTTTCGACGCACTTTCTTGCCCCCACCTCTCCCTTCTCCCTCTGCACCCACAAGAGCACTCTCAGCGCATCTCCCGAATTCGCCATCGTTCCTTTAAAATCAAACTCCACCCCCTCTGTTTCCCCCAAAGTTTTCATATACGCGGTATACATGACCATTTTCTCTGCACTGCCTCCATATTTCTCATCTCTGTACCATGCATATTTGTCGACGCCAGCTTTACTGGCAGATGAGTAAAGTTGGTAAGGCGCGAGGCGGAGGGTAAATGTCACCTTCTCAGCCGACGGAGACATGGAGCGGAAGGTGTTGAGGGCCCGGGTGAGACGGATGTAGGCAAGGTATGTCCTGTGATGTGTAAGGAAGAAGGAAAGGAAGGAGGGGTGGATAGGTAGGGAGAGTGAAGGGTACCAGGGACATATAACGTCGAGAGTGAATGTAATCGTGAACTCGAACGGCATATTGGTGTGCACACTCTCTACTTCGTATACTCTTTCTGGGAAAGATTCAAGGTTTTCTACTTGTATGATGCTAAATCTTTCTTGGCGATTCAACGAGTAGACTGATGCGAGAAATGAATATAGGAATTAGATATGAATTCACAAACCCTAATAAACTGAAGCTCCAGCTTCCGATTTGTAACTGATCATCGCAATGCGGGGCATCGGGTATCTCAACGCTAAGAATAAGCGTAAATCCTGCCGTTCGGAGTACATGTCGGGGAAGCCAATGGCCGGAGTGGTGGTAAAGGTTCTTGCAACACAGAAAGAACACTTTGGTTTTATTACTAGTCCATTAGAGCCCTGCCGACACGACAAACGGTGAAATATAGGTATTTATGCAAGTGAGTATCATTCAATATCAAAATACAGTACTACTCGGCAATCGGAGTAGCAAACACAAAGCCTTAAAACAAAAGAAAGGGGCCTTATTCCAATCAGCCTCCTTTCCGCTGAAGCGTAGCAATTGAAACAGAAAAGTCGATGGCCTGATACCTTATGCATGACTGACGTTATTCTAGAATGATAATCAACTCCGCCCATGAACCGCCACTGTACCAACATTAGCCTAGTCTGACATAGTTCCCTTTGAACTGTTAGCATGCAATGTTGTAGATGGGGGTAAATAGAGCACACCTGGAAACTGCCCCTGTTTCCCTCTGACTTTGCCAATCCACCACTCATTGTCGTTTTGAGTACGCGAAACAATCTCAATCACATCACCAGCAAGGAAGCTGAGATCGCCCTCAGCCTGGGCTTCGTAATCGTACAGGGCCGTGACAGTCTCTACTGCGGGCGTGCCGCTTAACCGCGAAGGTTTCGGCTTCGGCTTCGGAGGGGGTGGTGCCGCACCTTTGGACTTGGCTGCAGATCCCCATGCAGTAGCTGATAGCGGCGGAGAAAGTGGATTCGCTAGGCCAGGGCTATACGGAGGAGGGGGTGTCTCTTCACCTGCCTCTGTAATCGTTGGTCTTCGACTTGACGCTTCAGATTTGGCCTCGAGAGCCTTTGCTCCATATTTCGTTTGTCCCGGTTTACGGCCGCCCGTGGTCTTGAATTTCGTGATGGAAATGGCCTCTACTTGCGCTTGGACGTCTCCCCGCTTCTTCTCGTATGCAGCTTCGATGTCCAGACTAAGGTCGAAATAACCGATGTCGATACTCTGCATGCGCTCGTGCAATGTATAGAACACGTTCAGCTGCATGTAGTAGAATGACTGAAAGAGAGGTTTGATGAAATCCCGCTCCAGTTTAAAGAGTTTGGGTAGTTCGTCTTTGAGCAGATCGTTGAAGTAATTGAAATCCTGGGTAGCCTGTTCGACGTCGGTCTCGGCACGGTACATGGACTTCTCATCTTTCAAGGTTTTCTCCTTCTTATCCTGTAGCTTCTTCAGGGTAGCCCGATGACGGTCGTAGTCAAGCTGCTTATGGTCTCGCTTGAGGGCAATCTTTCGCACTGCCTTGATGATTTCCATGAGCTCATCTGCCGGCCGGATGACTCGGGTTTCTATCATTTCAAGCTCGGGCTTCAGTGTCTCCTGCAACTCCTTGACAATGCCCTCGTATTCATCGCACGCCTTTATTCCTTCCGCATGTCCCTCTTGGATATATGAATCAGGATCTGACATTCGTCCGGAGATGGGCTTGTATATTTCGGCAATGCCTTTTGAGAACTCGATTTGATGCGTGAGCATACCTAGAAAAATTTAGGTTAGATGCTAGAATTTCAAGGTTCAAGTACTATTACGAACTGTTTATGGCATTGAAGTATCTGTAGTTGTTAGCCTGGACGCAACAAAGCATATTTGGGCCGACATACTTTTTCGATTCATCGTGGAGCTTCTTCGTTTCCTTCTCCAACTCTTCAAAGCGCCTCTCAGCATCTGTGTAGACTGGATCCTTTGTTATCTCGCCCTATGCGCCATATCAGCTCAGCACTCAAGAACATGCCGGAAGTGAGTGCGAAAGCAAGGGGAAAGCGGGACATGTTCGAGGAGAAGCGTACGAGATTGAACTTTTGCTTGAGGAGTTGCGGCGTCTGTGAGACTTCGGTTAGCTGGATCCTACTGCGTCATTGCGGCGAATGCTGAGAGGCAGCGGGGGAGGTCCTTACGCGAGTGACGCTCTTGGTTATGCCCTTCCAACTCATTGGCTAGCACTGCGAAAGTGTATTTGAGGCTTTGGGGTACGGTATATGTATAGGATGTCGACAGTGCGATGTGAGGGCAGGGGGACAGTGGAGAGAGAAATGGTCAGGTTCTTCTTGTGACCGGCGGCGTGGCTCGGGCTCTTTGAGGTTTGCCACGGCACGCCCACCTATGACGCTGCCAGCAGTGGCTCAGCATGCCCAGCCGCTTACTGTCTTGGGAACACGCGGCGCAACCGGATGCACTTGATGTCTGTCCACCAACACAATTAAGGAAAAAGGTGAGAACTCAATATGAGTTTGCGCTGAGCTTGAGGGGTATTTGTGACCCGTCTGACAGTCGCAGCCCATTTCCTGTGCTGGTACTTGATGTATTGACAACGGGACACGTACCCATGCAAGACTGGACAACACCTGCTGCCTGCTGAAGCAATCTTAAAGAATGCAAGACGGCCAGAACATATCTATGATACCCCGCCCCGCTGTATGCGTGGAACATATACTAGTAAATGCGCAGTGTTCCGGAATATGATTTGGCAGCCTATGCTCTCAATGCGGCATAGCGGCCACGACCTTGGCTCGCTTAGGAGATTCGAAGCTGAAAGCTCGAAGGCAACCTTTCCTCCACCACTCCCCTTCACCATGTCTAGTATTGCCCCCACCATCGCGAGGCAGGCCCTCCGCATAGCCTCTCGTCGTTATCCGTCGACCGCATTCTCTCGTGTCTCTCAACGCGTTACCGCGTGTGGTGCACGGCGGAATTATGTGTCCGAGACAAAGCCTGCCAACGCCACCGTCAGTGTCGAGACTACCATCAAGGCCGACCAGAAGGCCTTTCTCAATGAAACAGGTACACGACCGCAGGATGCGCTCATGTCTACTACAGGTATGAGCGCCGACGTGATGATGAGTCCGACTGCTGGTAAGCTGCCATGAAATTCTCTTCTTAGCCATGCTGATAAAAAAGCAAACAGGACTGCTAAAGCAGGCTACTATCATGGATGAAGGCACACGGCCCATTTATCTAGATATGCAAGCAACAACACCTATGGACCCACGAGTAGTTGATGCCATGCTTCCCTTCATGACTGGCCTTTACGGCAACCCTCATTCAAGGACCCACGCTTATGGTTGGGAGACCGATAAAGCAGTAGAACAAGCTCGAGCACACATTGCTGATCTCATTGGCGCTGACCCCAAGGAAATAATTTTCACGAGTGGCGCTACAGAAAGTAATAATATGAGTGTTAAAGGAGTGGCAAGATTCTTCAAACGATCTGGCAAAAAGAACCACATCATTACATGCCAAACAGAACACAAATGTGTGCTGGATAGCTGTCGGCATTTGCAAGATGAAGGCTTTCATGTCACATATCTCCCGGTCCAGAGTAACGGCCTGATCGATATGGCGCAGCTCGAGGCAGCGATAAGGCCTGAGACCTGCCTCGTCAGCATTATGACTGTCAATAACGAGATTGGTGTCGTTCAGCCTGTAGAGGAGATTGGAAGACTCTGCCGATCGAAGAAGGTTTTCTTCCACACTGATGCTGCGCAGGCCGTGGGCAAAATACCAATAGATGTTAACAAGATGAACGTCGATCTGATGTCAATTTCTGGACACAAGATATACGGGCCAAAAGGCATAGGAGCGTGCTATGTTCGAAGGCGGCCAAGAGTGAGACTTGATCCCCTCATCACTGGCGGAGGTCAAGAGCGAGGGTTGAGGAGTGGTACTTTGGCACCACCCCTTGCTATCGGTTTTGGTGAAGCCGCACGGATCTGCAAAGAAGACATGGCTGTAAGTCTACTCTATCCTTACACTCATCTCTCCCCTACTATGATTATATGCTTTGTACATGCATGGCTTTCAGAGCGTTCACGCGCATTGTTGAAAACCGGCACATCTATATGAGTTTATCACTTGACCACTGCCTTGTTCTTTTGCGACATAGTGGAGCACATTGCTAATATGTCGCAGTATGACACCAAACGAATTTCTGCCTTGTCAAACCATTTGCTAGAGGGCCTTCTGTCGCTTGAGCACACGACACTTAACGGTGATCGAACTCGGCATTACCCCGGTTGTGTGAATGTCTCATTCGCTTACGTCGAGGGCGAGTCTCTACTTATGGCTTTGAAAGATATTGCCCTCTCATCTGGTAGTGCTTGCACGTCAGCTTCATTAGAACCCAGCTACGTATTGAGGGCACTAGGCAGCAGCGACGAAAGTGCACACAGTAGCATTCGGTTCGGTATTGGCAGATTCACCACCGAAGCGGAAATTGAGTATGTGCTCAAAGCCGTCAAAGAGCGGGTCACGTTTCTGAGAGAGCTCAGTCCGCTGTGGGAGCTGGTGCAAGAAGGGATCGACTTAAACACGATCGAATGGAGCCAGCACTGATTTTCATGAACATAATTCTTAGACCAAGCTGTACATCATCGGGAGCATTACTTTGGGGATGTACTAGGATATCGCTCATTGAGGCGTTCACGACGGGATGACTACTACCATGCACTGTATAATGATATTGTTACTTGACGCTTGAAATCTAATTAACGAGTGTTACATGACTGGCAATTGAGTTGTATTCCGTGAGCACATTATCCTTGATCAAAGTTGTAACATGCCGAGCTCTACCACCACTAGCTACAGCTCTGATCTACATCGTGAACCATGCCCTCCCATTTCAATTTTCATAATATCATTTGTCAAATACCCTATTTCTTTACAATATGTCATTCCACAGTTAAGGTTTCGAGTGCCAAGCTGGTTGACATACCTGGTCAATAATATCGCTCGTGCGTGAAGCTCCCCGCCCCACCATCAGCACCTCGATTGCAGCATGGCTGGCGTTCCGGAGAAGGTGTTGAACTGGTTATACAGCGTTCTTCCTAGTGTAAATACTCTCGCGCAGCGCGAACCCTGGCTTTTGGCTAATGTAGCGATGCTAGGAATACGCCGACGTCAATCGCACATATCACGACGCTGTAGAAACCCTCTCGAACTATCCCTCACTCTCCCCACGGACAGAAGTCTACAGTACGCGACCCCTGCATCACCATCCCACAACCTAGCCTGCATACTCACGGCCCTAGCATACGAGAATGGTGCCTCTGCGCTACTCCTCCTCCTCAGCGGAACCCTGCCTGTCTCCTTCCGCGGCGCGACATATGGCTTCCCAGTCGCAATTTGGGTGCCTCATGCCTACCCTCGAGAATCGCCCATCGTGTATGTCACACCGGTCCAAGACATGCTCGTGAGGCCCGGACAGCATGTCGGCGGGGATGGCAGGATATACCACCCATACCTGGCGCAATGGGGGAAATACTGGGATGTGAGTTGGATTGATTCACGGCGCGATACAACTTGGAAGAGAATGAGCTAGATTCTGACAGGTATATGACCTTAGAAATCTACAATATTCGACTTTTTAGCCGTACTACGGGCTGTCTTTGCAAAAGAGCCCCCCGTTCGATCGAGGCAGCAACAGAATGGGCCATCTCAGGCACCACAGCAAGCTCCGCCCCCTGTACCCCCAACGCCCGCCGAATGGCGACGCTCGATGCAAAGCCCGGCAACGACCTCTCCGTCACCAGGTCCAGCTTCACGTGCGCCGGCACCACCGCCGAAGCCACCGAAACCGTATGAAGAGAATAGGCCAAGTCCTCAATTGCAGCAAGGCAGATATCAACAGCCGCCACCACTACCACCGCATCCGCCTCAGCAACAACAACCGCCACAATACCACCACCAACAGCAGAAACAGCAGCAGCAACAGCAGCAAAATAACTATGACGCCCCAAATAATTGGCAGCAGCAGGGTCAAGGCCAGGCAGTTCTTGCTGCACCTCCACGGCAACAAGATTATGACATGAGCCCCGCAACGCCAGTTTCGAAGCCAACAAAACCGCAGGTGCAGGGGCAAGGGTATTCCTACGAAGTTGGAAGTCCTGTGAGTCCAATTACCCCAGAGGACCAACGACAAAGATCTCGATACCAAAACCCACCACCTCCTCCACCACAATCCAACTTCTCTCGCCCCCCACCACACCAACAACAGTATAGACAACCTCCACCAGGTCAACCTCCATATCAACAACAACCTACCCATAACTACCCAGTACAGCAGCGTCAGCAATACCAACCGCAACCACCTCCACAACAAGTCTCCCAACCTCTCAAACCTCCCATAAACCTTCTCGATGACTCTCTTGAAGTAACAATCCCCTCCCAAACCGGTACCCAAGCTTCCCTCCCTGCTCCCCCCGTCCCACCCAATCCCGAAAAGGACGCCCTTCTCCGCGCGCTGAGCCAAACCCTCTGCTCTCAAATCCGTCAAACAGTTTCGTCAAATATATCCGCCATCGCACCCCTTCAAGCACAACAACTTGCCCTACAAACAGCGTACTCAAGACTCTCAGAAGAGTTGGAGCATATTCAGCAATTAGATGCCGCACTAGCGAGTAATGAGGTAATTCTAAGAGATGCTATGCGTGAGGCAGATCGCGTGATGGAGGATGCACGACGTAGGAAAGCGCCAGACGTGGATGACGTGCTTGTTGCACCAACGGTGGTAGGCGGGCAGTTGTATAATCTTGCTGCGGAAGAGAGGGGAATTGCAGATGCCCTGTTTGTTCTTGGGCGAGGACTGGATCGGGGGAGGGTTGGGGCTGATGTTTTTATCAAGGTATGGTTTCCTCTTCGATTCCCGCTAGGATGTAAGAATGGTGACTAATTCACGTGTGTACAGCAAACGAGGAGTCTGGCCCGCGAACAGTTCCTTAAGAAGGCGCTAATTAAGAAGATTGCGAAGGGGATGGCATTAGATGAGTTTCAGATGAGGTAAAGGAGGGTTTATTATGAGTTCGATGTTTGGATCAGGTTTAGATGTGTTTGTTTCCCCCGGTGATACCATTGTATAAATGTATAGCTGCAGCCATTCCGATTACACAAGCCCCCTGCAATCTTCCGATTTCACTATTCACACCCGGGATATTGGTTGGTCAATTTCTCCCGCGCCGCATTTCGTAAACAAGACGGATACACGTGACGTTGAGTAAGCTCCCGTAAAGAAAGTCTGGTTCTATGGTATTCCATGGTACAAATCCCTTGAGTTTACAGTGGGCGGAATGAGCATGCATTGGGTGCTTGTACTAGCTAGACGAGTAATGATCAAAGGTCTTTCCCTTACTTACATCAAGAGCACGGGCGCCGAGAACCGATGAACAAGGGGGTATTAAGAATTGAGCACGTTGGAACATGTGATCATGGGATGCAAATAAAGTTTATGTTGTGTAACACAAAATGAACTACTCGAAGCTCGCTTTGCCAAGAAGTAACAAAGGTGGGTATCTCCTCCGTAGATGCATGCTTCCATCATCCATCATCTGTCATTCGTCATCCCTCATTCGTCATCCCCTTCATCCCTCAGTCAGCACTGGCTATGTACAAATGCACCACCCCACCCATCCATCACCCATTGCACCAAACCCAAAAAAACAAAACAAACTCCATTTTCCGCCCATGCCCCCTCCCAAAAAAAAAAAACCCTCCCAGAATGCCTTTCATGTCATGCACTCTTTAAATCTGGAAAACTGCCACATTACTCTTAATAAACTCGTAGGAATCCGTTCTGAAATCATCGTTCATGAGGTTATTGCTGCTTGCATAGAACTGCATAAGCTGCTTCTTCTCCTTCCACTCTGGCCAATGATCAAGACTATTATTGCTATTAGGATCAAGATCATAGATGAAGCTGTAGTAGTATCCCCGAATGCTCTTGGCGGCGTGATTATCCTTGATGCCGTAGAAAACTTGCAGGAGGTCTGACCCGTGGAAAGTTCCTAGGATAGGGGTACCGTAATCGTAGGATGCGAGGTAGGACCAGGACTTCACTGTGGGATTGACTTTAAGCGCAATGTCAAGGAAGACACGACGTGTAAGAGTGAAGGTGAGGTCGCCTAGGATGGCAGCCAAGCGTTTGAATTGTGGGTACCAGTTGTTGAATAAGAACGTGCGGAAGGGTGACCCATCTTCGCTGATTGATCCATATGTGTCAATCAAGTCATCAATGACTGTCTTTGGTGTCGACTGGAAGAAGTAATCATTAAGATAGTTGCTGAGTTCGGCGATGCTAGAGATGTTTGATTGAAAGAGCGCGAAGAGTGTTCCTTCGTCTTCTTGATCGCCGATGATGAATGGAACTTTGGCGTACTTTCCAGCAGCGATGAGAGCGTCCGGGGAGTCAGTAAGCACGGTGCCGTCGGGTCGTGGGAGATAGGACAAAGCGATGGAGCTGAAGGAAAGGAGACCCGGAACCGAATTTACTGCATTGAGGTAGGTTGCGTAGTCCACAGAGCGAAGACAGGCGAGGGTATCGGCTTTTCCAGAGCAACCGGCCGCGCCAACAACCTAAAGAATTGTTAGTGATTACTGTTGAGCTAAGACAATTAAGAAGACATACCTCGTTGTAAATGGCTTGTGCTTTGACACCGTCAACCCGCTCGGCTGGTACGATGCTTCCCGAGTTCATTATGCCGGCCCTGAACAATGGCTTGCCCTTGTACGTGTTGTCTCCGTCATAGAGGGCCATCTGGTCGAGCACTGAAATTGATCCCGCAGACTCTCCCCAGATGGTCACCTTGTCGGGATCTCCGCCGAATGCAGCGATGTTGTCCGCGACCCACTTAAGTCCGAGTCTCTGGTCCAAGAGACCCAAGTTCGAAGCCCCATCCGCAAAAATCTCTTTGCCGCCCAGGAAACCGAAGCCGCCCACACGGTAGTTGACGGCAACGAAGATGATAGGCTTTCCTTGAGCCACAGACTCAAGAACCAAGGAGGTGCCGTCGTACATTTGGGTTGCGCCAAGTTCGAATCCGCCGCCGAAGATCCAGAAAAGCACCGGAAGCTTGGCTGTTGCTGATACGCCTGCTGGACGCTGGACGTTGATAGTAAGGCAATCTTCACCAGCGTTGGTGACCGTCTGCAAGAGAGGAGTGTTGAGGACAGTTCCGATGAAGTCAGACACAGGATCGCCATCTTCGATGCTGAAAAAGAACTGAGGGCATGCCATGGGAAGGAGGTCATCTGCATCGACAACCCCGAGAGGGGATGTAAGAGGTTGAGGAGGCTTGAGACGCAGTGCTCCAACAGGTGGCTTTGCGAATGGTATTCCCATGAAAGAATCAACTGACAAAAGCGATCTTCCAACAACTGTAGCTACGGGGACTGGCGCGATAACAGTGGGCGCAGCTCTCTTCTCGACTGGAGCTGGCCCTGGTGCTGGCGCCGCGAGGGCAAGAGGGAGGAATGCAAGCAAGTGAGAGACCTTCATGATGACAGAGTGTTCAAGGTCTTCAAGAGGTTTTGAGTATTAGGAGACAGTTGCGCGTGCTCCAACTGAAGACGAGACCCACCTTCCATCTTATACACTCACTGTTGCTTGATTGTCACGGACCCTTCGCTTGTTTCCCCGCATTGACTCCTCGGTATATGTGCCAGGTGATGTATCGTGGCTATGGATTAGGCCAAACTCCGATTCTGTACCCTTGCCAAGTCTGATGGCAGCAGCGGACTCGTTGAGTTTGAGGCGCGGTCCGAGTCCGAAGCAGACAATACCCCTTGACTTGGCAAGTAACTATCATCGATGAACCTATCAGCATCGATTCACTCTTTGATCTCCAGGGGATCAGGCTCAAAGCGTGCAAACGGCGGGAAACCGCGGGGTCGTAGCGCGTAATACTGTCTGCGTGGACAAGTCAAAGTTCGTGAATCGAACTTGTTCAACTAGGCGCCATCGAATCAGAGCTAGGCTTGTAGGCATCGTCTCCGTGAGGCTTGCATGAAGCAAGCCACACCCGGGATCCATTCAGTACCTCGCAGTGCCGGTTTACGCTATTATTTTTCCGCGAGCGGCTTATTAACAACAAAACGGACGTGCGTATAGCTCCGTGTACAGAGAAGCGTAAAGAGAAGAATGCGGAGCTGTTAAGGGACATCCGGAGTTGGTGCGCCCTATTCGAAAACTTCGCGCTTTACCAAATTGATGTTCACCATACCGGTACCACACCCATTCATTACCGTATTGCGTGCTTGGACGCATATTGCTGCTAAGTCGCTTTGCATCAATCTCGAGCCTCCGTGCGCGATCAAAATCATGCAAGGGTTAATACTACTCAACGGCGTATTTGTGGTCCGGTGGACGATCAAATGGTTTCGTTCACCAGCTATGTTTCTCGGTATGAACGGAGGTTTTGCCAAAACGGTAGAACGCGGGGACCCCAGTCCTGAGTCCTTCCCCCACCCTCATCGTAGCGTGGACTTTGTGGAGATGCAAGATCAATGCATGCAGGTTACATGAGCCTCGGTAGGATTCCCATAGATGCTGACAGAATTGGCGCACATCAATTCATGTGAAGAAAGGGAAAAAGCGACAGCAAGAGAGAATGAGGGCAACATCTGGGATCTATGCTTAGGAAATTAGGCGAGTGTGTATCGCCGGACTTTCAGCACAGACCATTGAGTTACAAAACGTGGTCGGACCTCTACGCGGTAGGAAATTGAGGCTCAGACTGCGGTGCTGTGCAAGAATAGAACCGAGACAATCACCGCCGAAAGAAAAAAAAATGGGACATGTTTGGAGCCTGTCGCGCCGAGGCGCGCAATCATGACAGACTCCAAATTCAATAGTCCGCGTGGCCGCTCGTGTCCAGGTGACCACTTCAAAGATTCCGCTGTAAGGTAAGTGCCGGAGGTAATCCGACCCGTCAACATGGTATTCCCAATTCAGCAGCGACTCCGTAATGAGGGTTATTTTTTTTTTTCGAAGACGGATGCTCCTGGCCTCCGAGCGGACGGGATTCTGGGGAAGAGTCTGGGGAAAACGTGGAGCTGACGGGTGGAAATGAACTTCAGAATCTGGGGACTGATCTCGATCCGTCGACCCGGACGAACACGCCCGCTATCAGATGTTTAGATGTGTGCGCCTTTGTCAGAGGTGCATCGTGCCTAGGTACAGTTTCTCGTTGCATGTGTCGGACGACGGCTGGTTGCCAAGGGGGCTGCTTTTCTGTAGAGTTGCGGGTAGGTATGATTCCTTAGGAAAAAATCTCACTTGAGTTCATGTCTGCGAAAGACACGAAGTATGATTTCGAGGGTTGAGCACGGTTTTGTCGAAAAGGTGGAATGATAATGTTTACATAATCACTTGGCATATATGTCTTGTTTGTTTGTGACGTAACTCTCCCCGTGAACGCCAAAACGTCATCTCTACCTCTACTCTTGAATTGCTTCAAGCTTCACCAAGCACTATTCCTAGAACAGAAGCCTTTTGTCCCAGAATAAGCAATTGATGGCGCCAGTAGCGTAATAGTCATTGGTATCTCTAGATAGCCTTGCTGTTGACCTTCAAGTATCATTGGACAGCAGTCATGGGAAACGGGTTGGGTGAGGCAGTGAATGAGTTTGTGCCCCGCGGTGACGTGCCTCTTCAAATCTTGGGCAAAGGGGTGGCTCGTGGTTGCTGTGTGGCTGCCTCTTGTGTCATGGATGGTGCTAGGTAAGACGTCATTGCTCACGGGGGTCATCCTTAATAACGTCGACTTCGTCGTCTTTGTTGTTCCACCCAACTACTTCATCACTTACTCGATACTTAAACATTCCAATAATCAACTCCACTTCAATTCCCCTCACAAAAATCCATCATGGAGACCATCAACAGCCTAACAACTGCTGCCAGCAGGGCCATCTGGGGCGAGCAACAAAGCATGCCTCAAGGGACCAACGAAACTGCAGGTGTAGAGCCGATTTCCGGCCAACAGGGAAAGGGTGATATCGATTCCCCCTATGACCAGGGTAACGCAAGTACGTGATCCTCTATCCACTTTATTGCGGCAAAAACACACGTCACTGAAATGCACAACTGACCATTATAAAGCTAACCCAGTCCCAACCTCCACCCACCCAACATCCAACACAATCAACCCTACTTCCTCCAACACTGAAGCTACCCTTACCGACCGCACAATGAACTCCAACACAGAGAACACATTCGGTGGCCACACCCATGGCTCTGATCCTTCAGGCCCTCATGATTCTCATCTTGGTAACAAAGCCGACCCTCGCGTGGACTCCGACCAGATCGGCAGCCGTGGTAATACCACCGGTGGAAATTTGACCGGAAACACTCAGACTGGTCACTCTTCGAACCCACTCAGTAGCCATAATACACCTAGCAGCATTCCCACCAACACCCACAACTCCGCCGTAGGTGGAACACCAGAGCCTCACCAGGAAACTGACAAGACTGGGGTCATTGGGGGACATGGCGACCCATTCAAAACTTCAACCAATGTGGCCTCTGAATCTTCGTCCAACCCTGGCGTCGTCGCTCCCTCATCCGATTCCGGCCTCACAAAACAACAAGGGGCCGCAAACCCCACCGAGGAGCCATCAGCGGACCACCAAAACAGCGTCGTCGAACGCACCAAGGAAGATGCTGAAGATCAAGTTGACTGGGAAAAGACGAAAGATCCCAACGACCACTCGGGCGAGCCAATGCACATGCACGGCGGCTCAGGCGACGGAACAGTCCCCAACACACAAGCCGAGAGGCGAGAATCTAAAGTCGGAAACCCAGGTGGACAGGAACACGGCAAGGAGACATCGGAAGGCACAGGGGAGAAATGGGTCAAGACCTCGGGCATGGCTGCCGACGGTGGCGACTTCGACGCTACCAAGCCCGGCGCCGGCCGCGAAGCTGACCGTGAGTCTTGCTGGGACAAAACAGGAAAGCTGCTAAACAATGCTGACATGGTATCAGGTCTCATGGAACAAAAAGGTATCCACAAGACGCAGCCTGGAAAGCCTTCGGAACCCCTCGCTAAACAAGAGAGCCACGGCAGCCATGGCCATGGCCATGGCGAGAAGGAAAAAGTCCCATTGGGTCAGAAGCTCAAAGAGAAGCTTCACATTGGAAGCAGGGACAAATAGAATGCTCATTGGGCTAGTAATATGTCCCGATCATAGATTGTGGTCGTAGGGGCAAATACAACAAATTATATGTACCAAGGGGGCGCGCTCTTTGTATTGTATACTACTCTAGTTTTCTTTTTTTCTCCCATAATGTATGAATTAATCAAGCTACAATATTTAATGATGTGTGTACTCCATAGTGTTGCTCGACCACACACACTACTATGCCTCTAGTATCTGCCAAAGGTACATTTACATCGCCCACCCCAGCGTTTCTCCTCATACGTGGAAACAAGTAGAATATACATTCTGGCATCGTAATATATTCTACATGGTTACCTATTCCCAAAATCCCAACTACAAAATATCCCCTCTTTCAACCTTGATTAACACTACTTTCAATGCACTCTTTCGTCAATTCTCAAAACACACATCCTGCTTTTCCACACTATCCATAGCTTCCTCCTTTTCCCCCTGTACAATTACTACCACAAAGCTTATACCAACTCAGCTCTCTCTCTTAATTTGCTAATCTCTACACGGTTAGTCAGGTGCCACAATGCCACAATTTCTTAGAACATCACAGACTCTCTCAAAGCACAGACAATACATTGAAGGAAGAATCATATAGGTATACCAAGCTGCGTCTATCCATATCCATGAAAGATATGTCCCTTTTGAGGTCCATCAAAGTGGTTAAAACACCAATGACTTCGGACAAGGTGGTCGTGTCGTCATGAAAATGCCAAAGACATCGTCAGTGACATCGGACAAGAATCGTTGTCAGGTCATAAAAAATAGAAGGGAGATATCGCAGGAAGGTGTAGGGAAATGTGAGAAATCCGTTGTGGGTCACAATCGCTGTTTAAACTGACTGGTCCTGCCGAAGATCTGTGTGTACGTGCTAGTGTGATACTTGTGCTCCCCTTCACCCCTTTGATCACCTAACCTGCCTTTCGTGCACTAGAAGCCACTTTCCTGCAAGGGGGCTAGATTGGACTCTAATGGGGAGACAACAATCGTCTACGAGCGCAAGGTCTGGGAGCACTGGGGTCCGTAGACATTCTTGGCGAACTCGCCTGCGGCGATGTTGTTACCAGCGTTCTCGTAGACTAGGTATGGTCAACAGCAGGAGCAGATGTGCGGTGTGTTAGTTACTCACAGCAATAGAGACGTCCGGGCCACGGGTGGTTATCTGGGCAGTGTCCAAGAGCGCAGCCAATGCGGGTGGTGTCGCGCCAGACCACCTGAGTGAAGTGACCCCAAGAGTCTGCATAGGAGGGATTGTCATAGGGATATTTGGACTCCTCCTCATGCCAACCGTGAACGACAGTGCGAGCGAACTCGAGCCAATCGTCGTAGGAGCCTGGGACAGAGCTAACCGAACTAAGGTTGCTACCACCGCGATCCTGTGCTTGTTGGTTTCTATATATCTTGAGCCTAGGTGGAGGTGTCTTACATGCTGAGGCTGCTCGGTGCAAGCACTAACAGACTCGAGGGCCTGTTGGGCAAGGGCAGGATCCCACGTCAGGTCCTGGGCACAGTGAATGCGGCGCCAGTACCAGTGAGCATCCATGACACGGCTGATGAAGTTGGGGTCGTCAATCTTCGGAGCGTCACCGGCGACCTGGTCGCGGCGGACCTTGCCTGGAACAACGGCCGCGGCCGCAGCGCCGGCTGTTGCGAGGGTGAGGAGCGTAGAAAGTTTCATGATAGCGACGTACGACCACAGGTGGTGGGAGGTAGGTAGGAGAGAGGAAGGGTGATTCTGGTGGAGGAAGGTGCAGTTGAGCGGAGCTGTAGTACACAGCAGCTAGGTTGTTCCAAAGGAGTGACAGATTCTTTAAAGGAGTGGAATGGTTGAAGCTGAGGTTGAGGAAGAAGGGAAGAAATTGAATCGAGGCGGGTGGCCGCGGGTGTTTATGTATAGCCGTCACGCCTCCGTAGCAACAGAGCGAGTGGCGTGGTGTGCTTGTAGTGCGACTGTCTCTTTCACTGGTTTGGAAATCACTCCGCAAGCAACGCAGTTGCGAAAGCTGGCAGGTGACGGAGCCCCGAGCCTGGAGCCATTGAAGGGGGACGGACAGGCTTGGGAGGTGAAGGCAATTTTGGCCATGTTCTACGAGAGTTAATCACCGGGAAAGACGACCCTCGTGGGCGTAGTACGGTGACGGTAACTCTAAACAAATGATTGGACAACCGACTGCCCCTTCAACCAAAGCGACACGCCTTGTCATTCCTCCTGCAACTCCCCATGGCGCTTCTCCACAGCAGGTGTAATGACCGCGGATTTATCCCCCACAGAGAAACACAAACGCCCACGGGACCCCTTTCATTTGAGCCACCCCAGCGTCCAACAAACGCATATGCATCAACCGAAATACCTCACCCGTAGACCACTACCTCTTTGAAATGAACCATGGACGAGAATCAAAGGTTTGACGGTAAGAGGAAAAGGGACATAGGAATTGGAGTCGCCGCAATAAGCCGCAATATGAATATTAGAGTTACAACACTACGATATGCTTACAGAATGCGGTTGGCTTAAGTAGCTGCCAATGCAAGTAGAACCGCTCAATCATTAATAAGCCTACGTTCATTGTTGCACGCATCGACTGACCCAAATCCACCCCAATCAATATCCATACCTTTTTCTACGTTACACGTGACAAACTCAACAAGACCAGCTTCACGGCTCTTGAAACCCAAATCTTGGCTAGCTGGGGCATTGATCACATTATTGTTGAGCGTCCACATACAGGTCGCCACGACTTATTGTCAAACCCCTTTGTACGCTTAGGCATTTATCTTGGTCAACCTAGCGATAATGTGGCGATGCAGACGGAGCAACAATGCTGCTCCTCCGGTCATTGAGTTTCAACATTGTCAGCCATATTCCTCTCCTAGGAGCAGCGCGGGGGCAAGAGTAAGCGCGCGCGCAGTTGGGCCCGGTTGGGTGGCCGAGATTAGGGTGAACATATGCGGCGATGCAGGTGACCTTGTGCTGAAGGCGCAGAACGGAATCGCATCATCCCTCTTTCAGTCTCTTCGCTGGTCTTCCTAAGAGCGAATCGTCTGGTAGGCCACTTCGCTTTGTTCCAGGTAAACTCGAGGTCCGAATATCGTTGTCCTCTTGACTAACTCTTCGAACTGGGTACTTGATTTTCGAATCCTCAAAGCAGTTTTCCGAAGGCTTACCATGTACGCTAAAGTAGGGATGCTGCAATGCCATTTCAGCTGTCAATCGCTTTTGTGGGTCGTATTCGAGCAACTGTTGGAGTAGGGAGAATCCTTCCGAGCCAGGGTTTTCCGGTGACGAGCCAGCCGGGTACTGGTTATTCTTCAAGCACATTTGGTACCAGTTTTCCAATCCCTGTGGTCGATGAAATCGAGGATTGCCGGCGGCGAGTGATGATAATTGGCCATACTCAGGCATGGCCGTCAGTAGCGGCCAACGATCCTTGCTTGGCATTCCCATAATCTCCACAATTTTTTGCATTTGGTTTCTCTGAAACGGAACTGTTTTCTTGTTATCCATCTTCGCTTCCTCTCCCTTGAAGATGGGCCTCAATGAGAGCAGCTCGGCGAAGATGCACCCCACGGCCCACAGGTCAACAGCTGGAGTATAATGGCGACTGCCGAGGAGCAGCTCTGGCGCACGATACCAGATGGTGACAACGACTTTATCTCCTGTGAACAATGAATGCAGGGGCTTGTAAAATAGTCGGGCGAGGCCAAGGTCGCCAATTTTGACCTTGCCTTTGTTTGTGACCATGATGTTAGCAGGCTTCAAGTCGCGATGCATGACCCAATTCCTGTGCAGGTACACAAGGCCCAACAGGAGCTGATGCAGGATTGATTTGATGGTCCGCGCCGGTATTGCCTGGCGCTGCGGCTGATTGTGATGGTGGATAATCTGAAGCAAGTCGTGTTCGGCATACTCAAATACAATAAAGATGCACTTGTCCTCGAGGATGATTTCGACAGTGTGCACAACATTGGGGTGCTCGAGCTCCGTGCAAAGGGCCATCTCTCGTATGGCCGACTGTGAAATTCCCGAATACTGCAGTTCACCCTCCTTGTCCGGCTTGAATCTACACGTGTTCAGCAGGAGTGGCTGGGGGACGGGCCTCAACCCCCTTACTTTTTAATGGCAAACTCCCCGGTGCGGCCATTTTTGCCCTCGGCTTTGTACACGCGACCATAGGTCCCACTGCTAATGAAGCCAACGATTTTGTATCGCTCGTTGACACGCTTCTTGTTGTTGTAGCCGGTAAACATGGCTTGGGTGGAGTCTGCCGAGTCTGCTGACAGCAGATTAGATACCGGTTGTCAGGCGGGCACGAGACATGCGAATACAAAAAGAAGAAGAACAAGCAGCAATGAAGGAAGTGCAGAGGGAATGTAAGCGTGCAATGCAGCAATGTCAGACGCAGATGGCAAAGGAGAAGGTGATGGGTTGGGCGCTGTGTGTAACCTCGGGCGAGGCACACGGAGTTATGAATCAAGCCGTAAAAACGCCAGACATGGTTGATCAGACGAACAAGAGCAGCAGGCAGCGGCAAAACAAGCAAAATGCGATAAGAGGCTAGGGGCAAGACGCAGGAGAGACATGCAGTGGATGGGCAGGGACGGAGGCTCGGAGACGACGACTGCAGCGTACCGTTGAAGGCTGCCACGACACTATTCTGCAATGCGGATCGGGCGGAGGCTGAGGGTGGGCCATCCGAAGACGGAGGATTTGACGAGGGATGATTCATTTTGTCGCACCGGCTGCTCGTCTATGATGCGGTCGGCAGATGGTGCATGCGGCCGGCGTGTGTGTGCGTGCTCTCCGCCGCCGGGGAGGACGGCTGCGCGGCGGAGGTGGAGCAGCGACGGAATTGCGGTGTGGATGCGAGGTCTGGGGCACGAGCGGCGGCGGCGGTGGTGCGGTGGTGGTGGGACGAGACATGCAGAGGGCAGCTTGAATGGCAATCAAGTCTGACGTCCGGTGTGTGTGTGAATGCGAGTGTGTGTGCGTGAGAGGAGAGAGGGCGAGACATCCGTGCATGCTTCCACGGTTGAGGCTGGCTTGACACACTGCCCGCACCTCGTGGTTCTGCCTCTTGCGCAGAGCCTCAAGATCCATCCCTCTCACCCCGACACGGCCACCTCTGACCCAGCACACATCGCCAGCGCGCCTTCACGGGAGCCTCTCGCCCTTTTACCGCTGAATGAAGGCGAGGTGAAGATTATTCTGAGCCTCTGACAGGCGTGGGACGTCGCGACAGAGGTATATGCCACCCCCTCTGAGAGCTGCTTGGCTATGGCACCTCGCCATGCAGCTATGCACATCTGCAGAGCATGATGAAAACTGACGCGCAAGTGCAGTACGACACGCTCACCGAGGCCTCCTCAGACGTCAAGTACCCCGTCTTTCTTACCCTAGATACACCATGGACCCGCGGGCGTGGTTTCGCGACCTTACTGCTTACTTCCTCTACGTCCTCTTTGTTGCGACTCTCGGGCCTCTGCTCTTCGGATTCCACTTGGTGAAGATTACCTCCTTAGCATTCGCTACGCCAGCTAACACAGCCAGGCTGAACTAAACGCCCCCGAGGATGTCATCCGCTGCAAGAGACGGTCCATCGTGGCCGCCACCACCAGCCTCCCACAATGCATGAAGATGAACGCAACCCAGTGGGGTGCCGTAGGATCAATGTACACACTTGGGGGGCTGATTGGAGCGCTGTCGGCCGGACCTCTGGCTGGTCGTTATGGGCGGCAACGGACCATGCAGTACACGACCGTCTTCTTCGCCCTTGGGCCCATATTTGAGGCCCTGTCACCAAGCATGGAGGTTATGGCCTTTGGAAGGCTCATATCAGGTCTGGGCGCCGGAGCGTCTGTTGTGGTGGTCCCCATCTTCATCTCAGAGATTGCGCCCCCAGCTGAAAGGGGCTTCTTTGGCTCCTTCACCCAAGTTATGTGCAATGTCGGTATTCTCATTGCTCAGCTCTTGGGCTACTTCCTCAGCCATGACCAGTACTGGAGGATCATATTGGCTTCAGGAGGCCTCATTGGACTCTTCCAAAGTCTTGGTCTGCTCTTGTCAGTTGAAAGTCCCAAATACCTCGCCGAGCAAGGGCACCTTGCCCAGGCAAAGAGAATTCTGCGAAAGATCAGGGGAGACAAATTCGACATTGATGAAGAGATAAGCAGCTGGCAGCTAGGAGGATCCACTGAGGTGACTGGTAGGTGGCCCCACGGCCCTCTATATTATTGCTAGACTAACCAACCTCCAGATGTAGAGCCACTGCTTCAGAATGAACAAGACGTAGCGCATGATGAAGATACTACTATTCCAAAGCGTCAATCGAATGAAAACGCGCTTAGCATCCTCGAAGTTCTTCGCCATCCCGAATACAAAACGGCCGTGATTGCGGTCGTTATGGTCATGCTAGCCCAGCAGTTCAGTGGTGAGTATTCAGTGTTTTCTGCCCGCGCGACTCGGCTGACTGGCTTCTCAGGTATCAACAGCATTGTCATGTATGGCGTATCGCTTTTGGCCGATGTCCTCAAGTCCAACTCCGCACTACTCAACCTTGCCGTTTCCGCAATCAATATTATCGTCACAGCAGGATGTGCACCTCTAGTAGACAAGCTCGGTCGGAAGACCTGTTTGTTGAATTCTCTTGCCGGGATGGGCATCAGTTCGCTCCTCTTAGCCGTTGGCATCATGAACAAGATCCCTGTCCTTTCCGCCGTGGCAGTTCTCCTCTTCGTCTCGAGTTTTGCTCTCGGGCTCGGTCCAGTTCCTTTCATTCTCTCAAGTGAGCTTGTCGGCCCAGATGCTGTTGGCGCAACGCAGAGTATTGCGCTCGGTGCTAATTGGATGGCGACGTTTATTGTTGCTCAATTCTTCCCAGCCTTGAGCGCTGCTCTGGACAATGGAAGAGTTTACTTCATCTTTGCGGCGTTATCTGCCTTTTTCTTTGGCTACATCTTCTTGTTCGTTCCAGAGACGCACGGCAAGAAAACGATTGATGAAGTTTGGGGTAGAGAGCGTCGTGTTGACTAGCAACCTCGTCGTCATGGGGAGGAGACTTTGATCGGAACACAGGATTGGAATCCGTCTTGGAATAAGTAGCACATGCACCCCGGGCTAGGCACGCCGGGGTCAAATAATGTCATCAATTATGCGGCTCCGCACCTCGCGCACTCGCAGTGCTTTGAATTGCTTATGGTAGCGGTGCTGCTTATTGATTGCCGAGCTCGGCCGGATGAAAATCGGTGCCCTTCCGCAGCCTTCGGAACATGAATCGTAATTAAGCCTCGGTGTCCTTCACTGCTTCCCCCAAGAATCACATCACACAATGCGAAGTCGGCCCTTGCAACTCCAAAACAACACCGCTACGCCTTTCTCACGCCAATCTTAGAAAAATACACCCATAGTCATGGCCGAACTCCCATCCCACGCCTCGCCGGTCCTTCCGCCGCTTTATTCGCCCCAAGCCTCAAGTCCCCGTCGGTTGGATCTCAGCACCTCCGCAAACGAGCCCGCAGGGCAAACGCCACACAACGAGGTCGCGACAAGAGCTCTTAATCATGACTCTTTCCCTTCTCTCATATCTCCCGCCTTCACGCCCCCCGCAACACCAGGCTACTCGACACCTTCGCGCCCGCGACCGCCCCGCTCTATACCCGTCGACTCCACGTCCTCCGATTTGCCTGCCCCAAACCTCCTTCCCACGCTCCCCATCGTAGAATGTGAAGTCCGCGCTCGAATTCCCACAACGACGGGCCATGAGATGTGGTTGCATGTCTACAGGAACAATGTCGACACCAAGGAACACCTAGCTATAGTCTTTGGGCACAATATCCGCTCACAGAGTCTGGACGCCGAGAGGCCCGGTGAAACAGAACTCGACCGTATGACGCGGGGGGCATATGTTGGACGTTTATACCCTGGGCGCACAAGCTCGCGGGTCGAACAATTAAAACGGGCCGAGGGCGTTCTGCCCAAAGTAGGGAAAGCAGACTCGGGTTACTTTGAGAAGAGTAGCGGCTTGCCTTCGCCTTCAACGGCGAGCTCGGAATCTGGTGATTTCTTGCCAGAAAACTTAGAGTTGCCTCTTGTGCGGATTCACTCCGAGTGCTATACGGGCGAGACAGTTTGGTCGGCGCGATGCGATTGCGGTGAGCAGCTCGACGAAGCGGCGCGGTTGATGGCGGACCCGAATCTCTCGCCTACTGGCGGCGCAGTGATATACCTGCGCCAAGAAGGTCGGGGGATTGGTCTCGGCGAGAAACTCAAGGCGTATAATCTCCAGGATCTTGGCAACGATACTTATGAGGCGAATATTATGCTGAGACATCCCGCTGATGCCAGGAGTTATGGGCTGGCGACTGCGATGCTTATGGACTTGGGGCTTGGTGGTGAAGAGGGGATTAGGCTTTTAACGAATAATCCAGATAAGGTGAGGGCCGTAGAAGGGCCGGGGAGAGAAGTTGTGGTTAGGGAGAGAGTAGCAATGGTACCATTAGCGTGGAAGACAGGCGGGAAGGAAGGGATTCATAGTGAGGAGGTGGAGAAGTATTTGTCTACAAAGGTAAGCATCATTCCAACCCAATTTGCATCGAAAGATAGGCTAATAGAACCCAGATTGAGAAGTTTAAGCATATGCTGAGCCAGAAGTAGTTGTATTGATGTATGCAAGTCCTGGGGAAAAAATTACTCTGAAACGGAAAAAAATAGTACATACAAAAGGCGTTGGTAAGAGGGAGTCTGGAGGCTGCTTGTGTTTTAGGCCGGTAACGTTTTTTTATATATATTCATTTTTTGTTGCTATATACCACAGCCTTCAAGTACATGGCTAGGATTGTTATCATGTCGATATTCCAACATATACCTATGATTTCAATATTCGCAGTGTTGATGAACACCATTTATGGCTTGTAAGCGAGAATGGCAAACTTCTTACTTTGTAAAATTTGTACCTAGTGAATTACTAACTCCTCACCTAAATAAATAAGAAGAAGTCGACAATGGAGGACATACATATGACGTGTCAAAGCCAATACCCCAACAATTGAAAAAAAAACAATATCTACTACTTGAATTTGAGACACTTATTAGAACACGGATTTCAAAGCGCGGTAAGAAAAAACTTCAGCGCCATGTTTGTGAGTGGTATCTCCTCCTGACTACTTACTAAGCAAATCACCAAACAGCGTCACTGTTTTTGATATTGATGCTCTTTAGTTTATTAGCTTTATTTTCTTCTATTTACATCTTGAAACTTGTATATATACATCAAGAAGATGACCCGACCCTCCCCCCTACAGCCTCCCTAAAGAAGACAATTCCAACCCTGAGTGAGGTTGTGCACTATATCAAGCGCTCATGGTAACGAAATTCAGCCCACAGATCGAATACCCGAAATCCCCTTGATAGGTAATGCATCAGCAGTGATTAGGCTCCACAAAGTTTCTTTGTAGTCTTGTTGTTGTTGTCGTTGAGATCGGCGAATGGAGATTCGGGAATAAATCGCCCCC
>JAAZQE010000242.1:0-36559 GCA_013620735.1 Clavariopsis aquatica
CATGGTTGCCCTCGCACGTCTCCCAGCCCACCCCGACTAACCCCGGATTCCCAACCACTACGCCAGCTGACCACCTCTGCATATTGCCCTCGCAGTGAGCAGCCCCGGCCCTAACAGCGCCTCCCTTATCAGCCCCGATCGGGCGGGTCCATGTCCAACGTTATCACTCCATAACTAACGGCCTTGCAGCACCATATTTTTTGCACTGCCCCAGCCATGGCCGAGTCTGCCGAGCCCAATCCAATTGTGTTTTTCGACATCACGCTGGGAGGTACGCCACTATGCACCGTTTCTCAAATCGCCATGCCGCGGATTGCCCCAGCGCCATTTCTAGTGGCGTGTGCGCTGTCTGGACAGCACTGAAGATGCCAGGCGTCCAAGTTTGGGTGCGAATCATGGGCTGACCTGTACACCAGGCGAGAAGCTGGGCAGGATCAAGATGGAGCTGTTCAAGGACGTGGTTCCCAAGACTGCCGAGAACTTCCGCCAATTCTGCACGGGCGAGAGCAAGAACGGCCGAGGACAACCCCAAGGCTACAAAGGGTGCAAGTTCCATCGTGTGGTATGTTTTGGTTTATAGTGCACCACCGTGTTTCCTGTTCCCATATCCGAGAAGAGTCGCCCAAGACACTCCGGCCACAGGCAAAAAACAGCAATGTTGCCCTACAAAGCCCACCCGTGTCTACCAGGAATATCTTTACCTTCAATCTCCCATAATTCTTCTTAGACGTGCAAGGCATTTCCATATGCTAATTCCCAAGTGCAGATCAAAGGGTTCATGATCCAGGGCGGGGACTTTATCAACGGTAACGGCACCGGCAGCAGAACCATCTATGGCGTGGACAAATTCGCCGACGAGAACTTCGCCCTCAAGAACGACAAGCCTGGCCTTCTGTCCATGGCAGTAAGTCATTCCTCCTCATAGGCGTGTACTCGATATCACATTGTCTGTTCTACCACCATCGAATACAGAGCTGATCATCTTCCAGAATAGCGGTAAGCCTTGTAGCATAAACAAACCAAGGGCTTGCGCATAACACCATTCAGGACCAAATACCAATGGGTGTCAGTTCTTCATTATCACCGCTAAAAACGGCACACCTCACTTGAACGGCAAGCACGTCGTCTTTGGCCAAGTCATCGAGGGCATGGACGTTGTTACCATGATCGAGAACACACGGACTCTCTCAACACCAGAAGGAAAACCAGTTCAAGATGTGTCCATCGCACAGTGTGGTGAGATGTGAAAAAAAAATCCTGCCCGAGACAATCCGGCACTTCTTTACCGAAGGATACACTGATCCAGATCTGTGTAACCAGACACCTCGGAGATAAAAGTAGTGCAATGGGGAACGTAGAACCGGGACGACAGGCGCCCCACAATAAGCCAGATTGACTCTTCTGGCCGTTGAGATAGTTGGCGCAGAACATGAACGAGGCATTACCTAGAATAGCACTCAGTTTAAACGAATGAAACACCCAAATGACTGAACATCCAGGGCTTCTAGATTGTGTTCTTGTGTTTCTCTCTGCCCGCAGTGCTATCAAATCTGTACTTCTATATCCCCTGGTGGTTTCAATTCCGCTGCCCTCTCCTCTCTTTTGATTGAGCTTGTCCCGCCGTTTTTGCTCGCAAGTTTCGAAATACAACTCCTCACGAAGTGCATTGCCGAAATAGGCTAGCTCACACGTGACCACGACCCGGGCCCACCGAAAAATTACCCCCCGCCTTGTCAACTTTCTTCACCGTGAAGTGCATCACCAACATCTTGCAAAATTCACTACCTCCCTCACGCCTAGATTTCTCACAGATCGGTCAGATGTAGCAACACGCTCTGACCAACCCACAACACCATGGTCTCTCTTGCCTCAACCGAGAGAGGCATTGTTGCCCCCAGCGCAGGCGGCAGCCTCAAGCGCAAGCAACCCGACACACACTTCGAGACCGAGCTACTCCCCTCGAGCCAGATTAAACGCCGCCGCGTCACTTTTGACCCCGACGTCGATGTCCGCATACTGTCCGACGCGAATGAGAAGAGCTTGGAGCTGGTTGGAGAGGAAGTACGACGCGCCCTCGAGAGGCACACGAGCGACGACAACACAGGATATGATGAGATACGGAGTCTCTTGACCTTGAAGCCAACATCCGCAGACGCGCCTCTTACCGGTCTTTTGCAAAAATACGTCATAGCTCTCACCAACCATGTCCCCCTCCTCGATCACAAATGCTCCGGCCTGGTGCATGCTATCATTGAGTGCAACTGGATTGCCCGCAACGAGCAATTTGTGCGATCTTACAGATACCTTCTCCGGTCATTGTTATCTGTGCACCCAGGCTACACCTCTTCGGTCCTCCATATGCTGGCGAATATGTTCCTCGAGCTACCAACATCGGCTCTCCGGCAACAGGACGACCCACACGTGCTACGCTCGCGACTACTAACACGGGTTCACGATTGCCTCAGATATATCCTGCGACAGAGTCCAATGATGAGCACATTCCTCGCTCCAATACTCTCGTCGACATTTCCATTTCCGACCGATACCATGAAGGCGCACGTCCAATACACGAAAAACATACTGCAAGTGTCCGAGTACTGCCCTGAGCTCAAAGGAGAGATACTGTCGCTTGTGATGGACAAGCTTGTCAAGATTGATGTACAAATCCAAGTGGACATGGAAGAGCTGGAAGATGACATCGAGGAGCAAATTGTGGAAGTGACAGGGAACAATATTGACGAGGAAGAGGAAGAGAGCGATAACGAGTCTGTGTCGAGTGATGAGAGCCTAGATGCCGAGGAGCAGCAGCTCAAAGAACTAAGAGAGTCTGTCGCCAAGCTAGACGCTGTCATGGACCTTCTTTTCTCACATTACGACTGCATATTTGAGAAGGGCGACCTTTTCGACATCGACGACATATTTGAGAGCCTTCTATCTCAATTCGCAAGCATAATACTCCCAACTTACCGATCTCGGCATACCCAATTCATACTCTTCCACTTCAGCCAGACCTCCCCAGACCTTGTGGAACGCTTCGCGGGGTGCTGCTCACATCTTGCTTTTGACCAGCGCCGGCCGCACATTCTGCGCGTTGCAGCGGCTGCCTACCTCGCCTCCTTCATCGCCCGCGGCGCCCACGTGTCCGGGCCCGTAGTCCGCGATGTCTTTGACCTCCTCTGCCACCACCTTGAAACTCTGCGCGTTGCCCAAGAACCAACATGCAAAGGCCCCGATCTCCGCCGCTACGGGACATACTACGCAATCTGCCAGGCCCTCCTCTACACCTTCTGCTTCCGCTGGCGCGACCTCATCGCAACACCCGACGACACCCCTCTTACCGACGAGCAGCTCCTCTACCACGAAGCCGAATTTACCTGGTATAATTCCATCCAAGAAATTCTCCGGCGGAATATCTTCTCCAAGCTTAACCCGCTTAAGATTTGCGCGCCCACCATTGTCTCCCAGTTCGCGCGCATGGCACATCATCTCCGCTTTCTTTATGTGTTCCCGCTCCTCGAAACAAATAAACGGATACGACTTGCGCGTAGCGTAGGCAACGGGTATACAGATGGTGTGGGTACGAGGGAGACGGCACTGACGATGAAGAAGGGCGAGGATGGATTTCTACTAGATGCATATTTTCCCTTTGATCCATATGTGCTGCCGCGGAGTAAAAGGTGGTTAGAGCAAGACTACGTGCAGTGGAAGCCCATTCCAGGCATGGATCCTGTAGGTGGGACAGCCGCGGAGGATGACGAGGACGAAGATGAGGATGAGGACGAAGAAGAGGAGAGCGATTCAGAAAGGGAACTGGATGTACGACATAGCCTTGAGCTAGATGATGCTACGGATATTAGCACGTAAAGGTTCATAATGGGTCATGGATGAGGAGTTTTATTTTATTTTTGGGCCCTTTGGTTTTCGTCACATTTAGCGTTTCTCTGCATATTTCGCGCGTTCTGGGTTGGATGCATAGTATAGGATAATCGGACAGGGTTTGATATTCAAAAGCAATTTCCTCAATTCAAAATTTTCACTCGAACCCTATATATAATGTTGACAGAGATAATGGGATTGAATAGTACGAAACAGTAGCCGGATAATTGGGACCCGGCAGACGAATGAAAGAAAGACGGAAGGAAGGTAATACATCCATGCTTGCATGGATCGGTCCTCTTGTCAGATGCCTAGGCATCTAGACCCCTCTCTAGAGTACTTTGAGAAAGGTATGAACGGCCTTATAGGAGGCTTACTAACAACAATCTTGTATTGTTAACTGGCGCCCTGGGAAATTCAGCACCTTTGGAGGGTAAATGGATTTCCAATGATAGGGAAACCCCTAGAAATAGACAGATTTTGTTGATACAGAGCTCTGTCACCTTAACAACCCCCCTACATCCAGAAATGCCCACTGGATGTTATAGCCGTACAGATGCCTAGCTATCCGAAAACTCCAGAACTCAAAAGGTATATCCAGCGCCTGCAATGGAATAAAGCCCTCCCATCATCCCTCCAATTTTAAAGCCCTCGTGATCCCCTTACCCCCCGTCACCCTCCTATCTCATTCATCTCACCAGGCCCTTGTCTTCAAAAATCAAACAAGGTAACGCCCAAATTGCAACACTGGCACTTTGAAGAAAAGAGAAAAAAAATTACCTTTCAGCTTTGTTCACTCGAACGGTACCCATATCATCCTCTTCATCGACGCCTGCCAACCCACTTGGTTTCAACTCCTCCAGCCGCATGGCCTTAAGCAAATCCCTACTGGCTCTCGAGCCATCCCTCAACTCGGTTGTAGCTTTCCAAATCGCATTTTGGAGCCCGATAATATCATTCTCGACACCCAAAAGCGACTCTGCGTCTGGACCGCGTGGAATTGGGAAATCGACGAGGGGCTTGCCCCCAGGACCGACGGATACACGGACAAGGCGAGTGGGTAACTCAGTTTCATCTGCATAGCTATCTTCGGCATCAGAGCGCGGGTCATCATCACGGCTATCGGTGCGGCGCGAGCGTGAGCCTGCGTATTGCCGTCGTTGGGTTTGCATGGTGAGTTTTTCGAAGGCATCCCATAGATCATCTACATCTTCTTCTTCGATGCTAACGTCAGTTGATACGCTCGTAGGGGGTGACTCATCGCTGCTAAGGCCATAGGCGGCTGTGTGGTTCCAGCCATCCCAGACGATTTGCTGCGAGCGTTGGTTGTTCCGGTAGTACGCATTCATCGCATTGTTAGGCGGAAGTTTGACTTGAGCTTGCATCTGTGAGACCGAGGATACGCCACGGGCGTGCATGCTTGGGTGGTGCGGGTCTTGATTGGTAGGGTAGCCTTGCTCATCATAGGTCTGAGGAGTTAACAGACCGGGGATGGCGTGATTGGGTTCAGATTGTGACTTCATGTGATACGAAGCCCTGTTGTTCGTTTGTGACAGCTGAACTTGGTCTTCGAGATCAAAGGGATTGCCATTCAATTGCTCCGCTCCGGCCGTATAGGTTGAAGTTGACGCTGAGCCCGAAGTTGAAGGACGGTAGTCGTCCTCAACGTAAGCCATGTCCAAGTCTATCTCTATCGTAGAATGTCGCGTAGGAGAGCTTGGAGCAGAGTGCATGCGCGGGTAGTCCTCGTCAAACGATTCCAGTGATGCTGTTACACCCTGTCTTAAACTTGGACGGAAACCCGGTTCAAGAGTTGGCGACGAAGAATAATCAAATCCTGACCCAGAGAGACTGCTATTCCGACTCTGACCAGGATCCTGCATGGGGAATTTAAAGTGGCGAGTTTGACGATTCCCCTCGAGGGGTGGCGGTATCATGGATATCTCCTGTGTGTCGCGTTGACGAGACATACGTGGACCTTTGGGAAGGGGTTCATAGTTTGACTCGGCCATGGCTGCATCAAAAGTCCATTCAACTGTGCGCCGATTTGGCTTTTCTGCAGTTGTAGGAAATTTCCAGTCACGTGTGGCACGCTTGCTTGGTTCTTCTGGCATAGAAGGAAATTTCCATTCGACTGTTCGGCGGTTGGACTGTTCTGGCGCTGAGGGAAACTTCCACTCTCGCGTTGCTCGCTTGTCCATGTCAACGTCTTGATTAAATGAATCCCGCTCCTCTTCATCTTCCAATTCCATTTCTCGAAGCCTATTCACACGCATGGCTTTCAAGGTAGGCACCTCTCCAAGGTCGATGCTGGGTACATCTGCTACAGTTGGCAGAGAGAAGTCGAGGTCGATCACAGTCTCACGATTCGGTGCACCTGGGTTAAAGTCGCGCAGAACCAGATCTGATGGTGGTCGACCGGAAGACTCGATCCCGCTATATCGGTACGGCGTAGAGTTCGGGTCAAAAAGACGCCCTAGGCCTCTCTTTCCTCGGTTGATTTGTTCTTCCCTTATGCTCGCCTGTAGTTTGGCAAATCGATCATCATCCGCTGGCGGCGCGTTCATACCAACAAAACCTTTCTCAGGTCCGGTACCAGTGAATGGATCAGTGAATTGGTCGGCAAACTGCTTCTCGAACTCATCGGTAGTACTAAAAGTCCAGTCATCATCCTCGTCATCCTCAGTCTCTGGAGCCAGTGGATCAGGTGCCTGAGCGCCATACGGGTTGAACAGTGAAGCGCGGGCCCCTCCGCCTTGCTCCCAACGATAGTAGCGCTCGACGAGTTGCACGAGTGTCACAGTGGGATACATTTTAGTCGTATTGGCGAGGTAAGGATGCTCAAGCATTTGGTCGGGTATTGGGCGATCCTGGGGATTTGCTTGGAGCACAAAAGCAACAAAATCCTTTAGTTGGTCTGAAAATCTGTCATCCTCTAGGATAGGAATTCCGGTCTGGGGCAAATCCCACTGCACCGTTCTGTGGAAAGGCGGGAACCCAGTAGCCATCTCAAAGACTGTGCATCCGTAAGCCCATATGTCGACTTCGGAACCATATAAAATCTCGTTTGGTCGGACTCTACTGTTGGGATCTGCGTCCTTCACCCATTCTTTTTGCAGTTCCGGAGCCATCCAGTAGGGTGTTCCAACAATTGTTGACCGCTTCGCAATTTCTGGCTCTAGAGTTCCAGATACACCAAAGTCGCATAACTGCACCCGACCGTCTTCTTGGATAAGGACATTGTTGCCTACGATTCATCAGTATCAGTCCTGAATGCTTGATTTGAGAGGTCACCTACATTTCAAATCTCGGTGCAAGACCCCAGCCTCGTGGATGAACTTCAGGCCAAGTGCCAACTCGCGTGCGATAGGTATAATAAACTTCTCCTCTAGTCCCGTGTTTGGAAGAGTCATAGTTGGTTTCATGAGGGTGTTCACGCTGCCGCCGCTAGCGTATTCGCTGATGATCCAAAGCTCGTTATGTACCGGCATGGCTTTTTCTATGATATTCACATATGGTCGCGCCTTGCTATCTCTCAATTGCTGTAGAATGCTGATCTCTTTCAGGGTTTCCGACAAGTTTTTGGTCGTCATTTCCTCGTAATCCACCTTGTCAATGTCGATGATTTTGACAGCGACAAGACCTTTCGTAGTGCGATTGACACCTTTGAAGACTCGTCCGTATGCACCCTTTCCAATCAGTTCGAGGAAGTCATACGGTGGAGGTTCGTCTCCACTGCGCTTTGCTCTCTCCGCAACCAAAGTCTCCATTTCCTTCGCCTGTTGAATGGCACGGATCTTTGTACCCACATTGGGCGGTTGTAGGCGGGCGGATTCCATATTTGCGAGACAGCCTATACCAATCTTCGAATTTAGCTTCCTAGCGGTGAGGGCGAAGTCTCCAAATTCGAATGGCGACTCTGGTATACTTGGTAGCTGAACTTCCTGATCACTCCCGTACCCCTCGATACTTTTCGGGTCCAGTAAGGTTGGCAGGAAAGACAATTGCGGTGACGAATGGTTCTGTGTAGGATCGGAGGTTGAGTAAGTGTGGCCCTGAACGTAAGGCCCGAAGATGCGCTGTGGTCCGGGACTCGACACCGACGATAGGAACGGAAAACCCGATGGCGGGGTGATTGATTCAAGCGTGAAGGTCGGAGGTTTGAGGGTTACTGGATCGACGCGGTTGATGATGGGGGCAGAGATGTCGATCAAGGGTCGAGACGATCGCTTCTTAAACTCTAATGCTGTTAGCTTGGGGAAAGAGAATACTCGCTTCAGTTTACTCGGCGTCTTCTCGCTTGTCGGAATGTCCGCTAGGTCGGCCTTCGACCGTTTCAAGCGGTTCATGTTGACAGACTTCTTCCAACGAGTATGGTGGTGTGGTGGTGGGTAGTTACGGTGTGGTGTGTTGTATCGAAAGGAAAACACGGAAAATTTACTTACAAGCGGAAATTCAAAATTTCAATTAGCTTCGTCTGAAGTGAAAGACGCTCATGGTGCAAGATGGTGGTGGTGAACGTTGCCTTCTCCTCAACCTTCCCCGCGCGGAGAAGCACAATCGGTACGTGACAGAGCAAGCTTTAGTAAAGATGCTGAAAGCTAGATGCAGCAGCAGTATAACACAATAAAGGTACAAAAAGAGGTAGGCGCGGGGGGTTTATGTGGTCATTGTCGAGGTCTGGAGTTCTCAATGGAACCTCTCAATGTTTGAGGGTTGATGTTGTTCCGGGCCAAGCTTTCAGGCTAATGCAACCTTGATTGTATCCGGTTAGGCAAAAAGACAACCATGACTGACATCATTCCCACCATGATGATGGACTTTGATATCCAACATTCTTGTGCTCATGTTTCGAAATTGATATCACAATCTACGAAAACTCGTTACCTATCCAAGAAGAAAATAGCCAATATGCCTCCCAAACAGCAACAACAGGGCTGGATTGGGCGCACTACTGGCGCTGCTGCAGCGGGTGTTGGAAACGTCGCTGGCGCCATAGTAACGGCTGCGGGTAATGGAGTGGCTGGAGCTGGAAAGGGTGCAGGTGAGAGGTGAACCACAGATTTCCTTCCATGTGAACCCCAGCAACACTGACCATCATTCAGTATCGCGAATACTTCTCGAACCTGGGGTGACGTAGTCCGTGAGTACGGTAACTCAATTAAGGATGCTACAGGAGCATCAGGACCTCGAGTCGGAACGAGTAAAAATCCACTGGGACTCACAAATAGCAAAGGGGGTGCAAGGGCTATCATTTCATCGGGCCCGGGCGGAATACCACGAAAAGGAACAGCAAATAACCCTTTGGGACTTTAGGGACATGATAGGGAGGAAGTGTTGAGATGATCTTTTTCAAAAAGTGGGATTATAATGACTTGATAAATATTTTTGTAGAAGCTAAATTTCAGTACATTGCCATCTGAAAGCTTAACCAAAGGGGAGGATATTCTGGAAGCAATTATACACACGATAATCAAAGTTTCGAATTTACATAGGAGTGTAAATTTTCTAATAGGACTTGAATTGAATGAAGTAACCAAAGTGAACGTATTCATGGAAGTGAAATAGTAATGAGCAAGTCTATATAAAAACAAGAGCATAGAATGAGGCGAGACAAACGACAAGAAATCCCAAACATTCACGAATGTGTGGCACAACTTGCTTTAGGCAACGCTAAATGCGTCCATGTCTCCTGTCACGAGGCCAGGGAGGCCAACTTCCAATTTTGCCTCATCAATCATAGCCTCGACAATTTCTGCAGGATACTGACGTTTCATGATAACGCGAATGAATTCGGATAACACATTCAGGTTCAAATCGCCGACCTCCGTTTTGCTCAAGTAAGAAAACTGTTCACCCGTGAGATTCATTCTCTTGAATCGGTTTTGCATGAGTATATGGTGGACGCGACCCATCTTTTCCATGGTTCGGGTGAACATGGCCTTATTTGAGTAGGACTGTGCCTGACTAGCACTAGTCTCTCGGTTCATATCGACCCAGGCTACCTGCTTCTGCAAGACATCTGCGGCTTTTCCAGATGGAAACAAGTTGAATTCCCTCCTCATGACATGGAGTGCGACAAGTGATCCAGGGAGATCTTTCGTGTAACTGAAACAATGCATCAGCAAAGTTGAGGCTGCCCCATGATCTCCAGCCACCAATCCTGTTCGGAACCGATCTGCATCCCATCTGCTACGAGTCATTCTCCACCAACGAACAGTGTCGGATAGAAGTTCTCGTGGAGTGGGAAGAGCGCTGATATGTCGGGTCTCACGGTCACTAAGAGCAAGTCGAAGCGACAACCATAGATGCCTAAAGTTGGCTCCATCCGGAAATACCCCGGGAGTACCCTCTTGGACATGGGTAAACGCCTTGTACGTTTCCCACGCTTGTTTATATTTTCCTTGTCGAGTTTGGTTTTCCATTAAGACATTCAATATTGTTGAATCGGGCCGAAATTTGAGTTCGTTTAACTGTCTGGCCAGATAGTCAACGTGCTCCCACTGAAGCTGGTCGGCGTGATGTCGCATGATGAGGGCAAAGGTGGTACTATTGGCTGGTGGGACCCTCCGTGATCCATCCACAACTTGTGTTCCTTCTGTTGTCCGTTGCAATTTCTTAGATATTATATCTATCTGTGTCGTCGATTGTGTTACCTTACGAAACGCAAAAACATTCGACCCAACGCTAGGTTTGTCAGATTCCTTTCTTAGTTCTAATGCTTTTCGAGAAACCTCTATCATATGCCAGCCAATGTTCTCGGCCTTAAGCCCGCGTTCTTGGTTCTTCGTCGCAAAAAGATTTCTCAATAAGAGATTGAAGTGAAACGTCTCAGGTATAGTTCCCCTCATGAACATCATTTCCAATATTTGGGTAGCCGCTTCTGGGGCCTGCTTGGTGGTAGCCGCTTGCATCCAGTGTCCAAAAAGTTCAGAATGCCAGGGTGGTGGTAGTACTGCAATAGCATGTAAAGCGATGCTCGTCATTTTGTCTATATCGGTTCCCAAACGATATAGAAGGTGGAGTCTCCGGAGTACCTTTGCAACCTCTCGAGGGGAATAATCACAAGCAAGCCATCCACCTTCAACCATATCCCTAAAGACTTTTTTCGCATACCGCAGATGTCTAGCTTCTAGAAAGCCTACAAACCATGAATCATAGTCTTCCAGAGTTGCATTCTTTCCTAAGCGTGCTGTCATCTTGATGTAAATATCCTTCGCGAGGTTATGATGCCGTTCCGAGTCTAGAGATGTGTGCGCCCGAAAAACAGTCATCATGACTGAAGGATTCCACTTTGGGTACAAATCGAATAGTTCTTCCATTAAGTCTCGCGCCAGGTCCACATTACCCACTAGTGCATGCATCCTCGCCCCAATCTCGAGATGCTCAGCTTTATAATCATGTCGTGATTTAGGGTCCGATTGCTTATGATCATACTCCCATTCCTTTAAGGCCAGATCTGTCTCCCCGTCCAAGAATATGCTTTCAATGTACTCAGTTCGTTGTGCCACAGTTGTAGGTTTCCCGGCCGACCGCATATCGTGGTAGATTTCTCTAAGGTGTGATTCGCGTGATGGGTTATGGGGAGATCGTATCGACTGTGTCGCCCAGAGGACTTCCCAGGCTCGGTCAGATATCAATGAAGGTAGGCCACAGGAGCCGTGTTTCGCTAGGGAGTATGCTCTCCATTGCTTAGCGCGCAAATCGTCATCATTCCGCTTTACATCGGCGAGTCCAATTAAATAATTCAATCGTTTCAAAGTATGGTTTGCGTAAGTGTCTGAAGGGTTGCATCGTCTGATTGGAGCAGTTGATTTGATATTCGATTGTTCCTGATGCACATGGCGGAGCAGCCTGCGTTCAGCTTTCCGGGCGGAGTGCTGAGTCGCATCTTGATTACTAAGTCCTGCTTCGTTTGAAGACTCCTTTGGGTGTGAAGGTATATGTTTAGAAGGATCCCATGTGTTTACATAGACTGGTATGAATTTGTGATGGGTAGTCAAGGAGCGTGCGCGCAATGAGTGGAGATGAAGGCTTGAGGGCCTCAGGCGAACGAACATTAGGGTGGACAAAGAAGTCCGCGATGTAGTCTTCGTTTTATCAAGATAAACAAGGGGGCCATTTGGATGGCACAAACGAAGGCCCGTATTGAAATGAAAACACTCCCACAGAGGGATTGTTAGGTGAGGATGACGCACTGGAAAAAGTTGTCCTCGGATCGGCACCGGATTAACCACTCGGTCCGATGATCTTCGATACCATCAACACATTTTCCAAGCCATCCTCTACGCCCCCACAAGCGCTCTATCGTCTTGGTTATTCTCTGCTTTTGCATGATGAGACAAAATGAAGGACTCATTAAATTCGTTGGGAACTCTGGACTCCAATAGGTTAGTTTTTGGCCAAACAGCCCCATATCCATGACACCCGCATATGTAAGAATTAGGAGATTAAGGTAAGGTGAGAACACAATGATCGGGAATTTTCGGAAATGGGGAATCCCGCTCATTCTGAGCATAAATACATAAACTTGTCTCATAACCGATTTGTTTCTAAGGACCAGAGAAAAAAACAACCTTCGTCACATTGATCCGTTTGACGGTCAGCTCTAAAATCAAAGTCTAGAAGTCTGCGAATAATGAAAACGTTTTTGTCATTAACCTCAGAGAAGAAATGTACCTGGTCAAAGTTTTAACACCCAATCAAGTAACGATGTTTATGCTTCCGCTTTCGGGAATTCTGCTGTTTAGGCCTACCGGGACGCTTCCCTTATCTGGACATAAACTTCACCAATAGAGTTCCCGTCAACAAGACTAACTTTCCATCACGCTCATATTACACACTGACAGCTTCATCAACACGAATAGCCGGTCGCATCCATCGGCTCCTACGCGAGAGGCTATGAGACCAAATTTTGGGGCAAATTCGTGTCATTGACTCAGGTCTGGACCATGCGTTCGCACCGCTCCACCTAGCAGCCCATCGTTGCTGTGCTTATCTTTAGGACTCTTCAGTGAGATAAGGTGGCTTGAAACCGGGTATCTACGATCTGGCAAAGCCCGGTTCGATCTGAACAACAGATTAAAAACGTGGAGTGCAGATTTTGAATTTGATGGAATGAACAATGGAGAACATAGAATGTGCCGCGTACGCCTCGTCTACAAGCGACTCTCGAGAACACAGAAGAAGCCAACTGGCCTAGCTCTAGGAAGAATGCAGAATGCTCAGACAAAGTCTTCACTTCCATTTACCCTTACGGAGCTGCCATCTGAGCGTTCATTGGCGGAGTAAACCCCAGTACTAACGGCGTCGGTGATGTTAAATGTCCAAAGTTGAACTTTTCGAAGTTCGTCAAATAATTTCGGTCTTCTCTCGCCAGATGCAGGATCCCCCAAAGTGGCTTGTTTATGTGGAATGTTTTATATTGGAGGATTCATTTAGCCGCCATCCAGAACATCTCCTCGCCCTCCAACAGTCGATCTCCCGCTAAACCCCTTGACACTAGCCATGAGGACAACATGTACAAGCTTTTCCCCGCAATGCATCCATCTGCCGGACATGCACAACTAACGTTAGCAGCAGATCTTGAATTGGTCTTTCAGCAATGATGGCGCGATCAAAAAATTCTCCCCTAACGGGAGGGTATTGCAGGCGTTATGCATGAACCATGCTCATTTACAGAAACTCAATGTACCCGACACTTTCCTCTCTCGTCCCATTATCTGTCTGTGTGGTGACGCACTGTGGCTGCCGGTTAGACAAATCGATTGAGGCACCGAGCTTCAGAATGAGGTCCGGGTGTGACCAAACTTCATTACAATTATTCACCGTCTCCCTGGTTGGTTCGGCTGCGAGAATGCAATTTTCATGCCAATATAGACGGAGACCAGTACCCCTAGGGTTCGAATATTTTGACGCGGTTAATCTCTGTGCAATGCACTTCGTCAGCTACTATACGTAAACCAAAACGGCTTCTCGCCACATTATTAGCTCGTCGCGCCTGGATTATGTCGAAAATATCGTTTTTGAAGATCATCTGGTCTGCCACTTTTCGCCGCATGGCTCTTGCACACCATTTACATACCTTTCCTCTTTCGCTCCCTGGGACCTAGCTATTCATCAAGCTCCCACCTCACTCCTTCAAACCTCTCCTGGATATGAAGTGCTTTCTTTTCAACATGCTGTCTTGGATCTTCTACACTGGGCTCCTTGCCAGCTGTGCACTGGGGGAAGTCAGCTTCACCCGAGGTCAGAAATGGCAGATCGTCCTTCTAGGTTCACTGGATATGTCAAAGGCACCACTTCCACCTCTTGATGCACAAGTGTGGGATATCGATCTTTTTGATAACGATGCATCCACAATCAAATCACTCAAGGCAGCAGGAAAGATAGTGATTTGCTATTTTAGTGCTGGTACCTGGGAGAACTGGAGAGACGATGCCGGTGCCTTCCCTGCAGCGGATCTTGGGAAGATCCTACTAGACTGGCCGAATGAGAAGTGGGTACGGACTGGAAGCACGAAGATCAGGGAAATTATGGCGAAGAGAATAAAGATTGCCGCGGACAAAGGATGCGACGCAATAGACCCGGATAACACAGGTACGTTTTAAGTTTGAGACACAGTCCTTGTAGAAAGGATATTACGTCCCCGTTTAGATGTTGATTTAGAGAGCTAATGGCGATAACAGATGGCTACGTATGAATCCCATTAGCTCACCCACAAAAAGAGATGCTGTTTTATATGGAACAATTATCTTGATGAAGAAAACATGTATGATTAGGATATCAGCTAACCTTTGGCAGCAAAACGATAATGGTCTGAACTTGAAAAGTTCAGATCTAGTCGACTACATGAAATGGCTTCAAAAGACTGCCGCAGGGTATGGGATGAAGATCGGTTTGAAAAACAGCTTGGATATTATACCCTCGATATCTTCGTACATGGACTTCGCTGTAAACGAACAGTGTGCACAACTCTCCGAATGCAACGCCTACGATTCCTTCCTCGCCTCCGGCAAACCTGTCTTCCACATCGAATACCCGACTCCACTCACCCCAGCACAAGCCAAAACCAGTGTGTGCAACGGGCCAGGCACAGACGGCATGAGCACAGTGCTGAAAGAGATGGCCCTGAATGGAATAGTAATTTACTGCGATGGCAGCAGAGAGGACACACCTACAAAGGGAGGTACTAGCCCTACCAAGCCTTCAAAGCCTCCAGTTCCTCCAAAGAGTACCACAAAAAAGTCATCATCGACCTCAGTTCAAAAAACTTCGTCAACACCTCGACCAACATCAACACCTCGACCAACATCAACACCTCAGATAACATCAACACCGCAAACCACAACGCAAACACCAACACCAACACCAACCTCAGAGCCAGAGACCTCAAACGAACCAACGCCGACAACAACGTCAACGCCGTCTTCTACAAAAAGGTCAACGCTCACGACGCGAGCCAGCTCCTCGCCCGCCAAAACATCAAGCCAAAAGCCGACCAGCACACCTGGAAACGGTGGCGGATGCAAACAGAAACATTGGGATCAATGTGGTGGCAACGATTGGAAGGGTTGCACAGTGTGCGAGGTATGTGGCTCTTACCCTCATTTCAATCCTCCAACTCTATCCAAGTTCTGCATGTGTTTAACCTTACTAACGTATGCCTTTTACAGTCGCCATACCAGTGCAAGGGAGTTTCGCCGCCTTATTACTACCAGTGTCTGTAAAATTTGTTTTCTGCCGGAAACGGGTGGGTTTCTGGATTCTTCATCTTCTAATGTATTTATTTTTCAAAAGGGCAATATACCCGGTGTCATGCATAGAAACCGCCTGTTCACGGAACTTTCGCTTGCATTACGTTGCATACAGGGTGATTGATGTTATTGGTTCGCCTGTAAATCTGAGATTTTGCTCAGAGGACGCGCGTTGTTAATGTCGGATGTTTGGACATGGGGTCGGGAGGTTGGTCCCCTATTATTCTTCTATGGCTCTAATATGAGTGAAGCTTTCATCAATTCTGAAGTCTGCTTTGATTCTCGCTTAGAAAGTTTGGTGTTCATAGCATTCAGGCTGAGGAAATGATGACCGCAGAAATCAATCCTCTTCTATGTTCACCATAATCTCTCTTGCGACGCTCTTTTGCATTGGTTTCTATAGTTTAGAAAGCTCGTGTCTTTCACTCGAAATTTAGCAGTTCAAATATATACATAATCCATGTCGGTCCTTGGTCTCGCCTGTACTCGAAAGGGATTTTGTATATTGCGATGATAATTTTAAATGGTGTTCTCATTTATGAATCCCGCGGAATATTGATATGTGAAAGAGGACGTTTGTTGGCACAGCTATTCCTGAGTACGTGCACCATCCTTACATGGCCCCATATATTCATGACAGTAAGCAGTTGTAGATACGCCAATTAAACAGAAGAAATCATTCTCTTCCCAGTATGTGACTCTGCGAGGCTATACACGACATATTATCCATATGTAAATGTTGTTTCAACTCCCGATTCAAGCCAAAAGCTATCGAGTGCAGTCACTAAAATTGTTATTCCACTAAAATAGCCAAACTTGCTAATGAGGACCAAATTTCTTATTACTTCCACTTATGTGGGTCGGTATAGCTTTAGAGCATTTGATAGGTTGCCAATTTGGCATAAGAAGGGACGAGGGAGGTTTACACACTCAAAATGTTCCCATCTTGAACTTATTATTAGTGGGATCACCTATCCTGTTCTTCTGGTTTAATTCGTTCTTCCACTATGTTTGGCCTCACAAGCATCACATTTGCATACCTTGTAGTATTTTAGTACCGATTAGATATTAGTGTTGAAGAGACTTTAGCAGAAATGACCACGGAGGGTTGTACATTTCAATTTCCCCTATATTTTAAGGCGAAGAGTGATCTGGAAATCGAACAGGGCTGTATATTTAAAGAAAGAGTGTCTCTTGCCAAACTAGAAGTGTAGCAATGGCCATCACTTAGCAATATAATTAGTACTCGAAAATCCTATCAAAAAACGATCGATATTTCCTAAACATATTACCCAGGTAGTCTATCAACATAAAGACCCCGAAATCTCTACCTCCTGTCATGGGCTGACAGATGTGTAATTTGAGACAAGTAGAACGTTTCAAAAATTGATTCTGAGCATCATCCCAACCATCACCATAATAGATGCATATGCTGTTTGTTCCATCTCACAATATGTCAAACAATAAATGCCAGGCAAGATGTGAAAGACTAGTAGCACAGTGGAGGATCTCTTAGGGACTCGCTGGAAAATCACTAGCAAATCAACAAAGTCAACAGGCATGATATTACACAACTCCATTTTCTATTCCATTCCATCGTGCACATGCCCAGGTCGAGTTCGCATCTGACCTATCTTCAAACGCCTCTCGTCTTGAGCAGGATAATGATGACCGGCGTCCTGCGAGGAAAGACCCCGCCTGCACTCTGAAAGCCCATGAAATGGTTACGAAAAGAAAATTGATAGAACCATAGAAACCTGCCCACCGCCCATCTATAGTAAGCAAGTGACAGACGAAGAAAGAAAAAAAACAGAAAGGGAATATGCATATAAACTTGCAGGAGAACTTGCTTTCGCCCACACATGTGTTGGGCTTCATCATGCCTAAACACCCTCAAATGCAATCCACGCCAATGCCAGGTCTTCCCCAACCGCCATCTCTTGGCATTGCGTCATGTCCTCGTGTAATTTTTCATAACTCATGCTGCCCGTGCCTTCATGGTACGTTTATTGTGAGGCGCACTGTACACGCTCGGCACCTGGATGCATGTCGTCATCCTCATCATCCATACCAGCCATGCCCCGCGCGCGTGCTTGTTCTCTTGCAGGGTCAACGTCGTCTAGTGTGAAATCTTCCGTCATTGCGTCAGGAGGAGGCAGCGACGCAGGAATGGCACGTGAGGGAAGAACGGATTCGAGAGCCTTGATTTGCTCTGGAGTCATTGGGCCATCGTCGGGTCCAGTGAGCTTGGGGGGGAACTTCACATCGAATTGGATATAGAGGTTGCCGTGGTCGTGGTGGCGGAATGAGGGCATGCCCTGTTCACGGATAACCTTTACCTCACCTATACTTGTCAGTACTGATATATTCGCGCAATGGCGAGATCAACATACCTGGGCTAATGCATTCTCCTGGGACGATGTCGACGGTGATCCACCGCTCGTCGAGGTGCTCAATGTGGATTTGACCCCCAGCAAGCGCTGTGAGAAGGTCGATTTCCGCATGGTAGAAAAGATCGTCATCTTTCCGCTGGAATCGTGAGTGCGGCTTCTGCTCAATTTCGAATACAACGTCTCCCGGCTCGACACCTGGAAGTTGGTCTCCCTCACCCCTGAACTCGATCTTATGGCCAGACTTGACACCGCGGTCCACATGAACGTGAAGGACCTTGCGCTCGATGATAGTCTTCTTTCCGTTGCACTGCTTGCACCTGTCGCGGTCACGGATGATCTCACCCTCGCCCTGACAGTCGGGGCAGACAGTCTGGAATCGCTGGATCATGGGTCCCATCTGGCGCATCATGTGCTTCATACCACGGCCCTCACATCCGGCGCACTTTTTAACGGCGCCTTCCTTTCCGCCTCGGCCCTCACACTTGGGGCAGATGACGGACTTTTGTAAGGCGAGCTTGGAGATCTTTCCACGGTAGATATCCTCGAGTGAGACTTTGTGAACGTGGGAAATGGTGCGGGCCTTCTTGGGACCGGCCTCCCTCATACCGCCACCACCACCAAACATGCCGCCAAAGGGGCCGCCACCGCCGCCGAAGAACTGGGCAAACAGGTCTTCTGCAGCCATGCCGCCTCCGGCACCACCTTGTTCGAGGCCTTCTTCGCCATACTGGTCGTAGATGTTCCGCTTTTGTGGGTCAGAGAGGACTTCATAGGCATGTGAAAGATCCTTGAATTTCTCTGAGGCATCGGGGTTGTGTGCGTTCTTATCTGAGTGGGGGTTAGATGGAAAATGTCTGTGCGCTGATCGAACTTGAACATACCTGGGTGATGTTTGAGGGCGCCTTTCTTGTATGCCGATTTGAGTTGGGCCTCGGTCGCATCTGGCGGCACCTGAGGCGATCAGTCATGGTTCCTTGTATTCTCTCAATGGTAGCATACATACCCCAAGAATCTCATAAAACTTTGTATCCTTAACCATGGTCGCGGCTGGGGACTGTGTCGGTTGAGAGGGGTGCTAGCGGGGCTGGCGAGGGAAGTTGGGAATGGAGAGGGGATTCAAGTGTGAAGAGGGTAGATTCGGGGACGCTGCTGTTTTCAAGAGTGTTAGCTGAAGATCAACTTGGCGCGTTTGTGCGCAAGGTACTCTGCCACGCAACACAACTGCTGGCTGTGGAGGACGTAACGGGCTGACGGAAATCTTGGGGCTTACCAAGGCTCGCTGGGAGCGTTTTCAGTCGCGGAGGAAGTGCTTGGGAGCGCACGGCGAGAAGTGGAAGTAGCACTCTGCAGGAAGTTCTGTGGCAGTGTGCGGTGGTGGAGAGGTCGAGGACGGTTGAGCTTGTGGATTTGTATGTGCAGGGTAGATTGAGGATCAAAAGCGCCAAGACTTCTGCGGTCTTCTATCGGCGTCCACAGAGGCGGCGATGCGAATGCGCCGCTCAGTAATGGGGGCTAGGCTGAGCGAGGCAAACACACTGTGCGACCAGGCAGCACACAACGACAGCAAATACCAATAGCAGCACCGGCCCCGGGCAAGCGTGTGGACTGGACACAAGCAGGTCGATGTGATTCTCCCGAGGTCGTTTGGCGGTGCTTTTGTGAATGGAATCGGAAGCTAGCCCCAGCAATGGCGCCACAGCTAATCAGGGCCTGCATCACTGGAGAAGTTCTAGATTGCCGAGCCTGCTCCCCTGCCCACCATCCATCAAATATCCTCTTCTTCCCGCCATGCCGCTCTGGACCTCTTCATCTCAGACACTCGAGACTGACGCGGGCTTCCGCGTCGCCCTCTCGGAGGCCCAGAAAGGCAGTGAGGAGGGCGGCGTGCCCATTGGAGCATGCCTAGTCTCGGCTGATGGAAAGGTGCTCGGGCAAGGCCACAACATGCGTCTCCAGAAAGGCAGTGCCACACTCCATGTGAGTTGCAAGCCTTGATCAATTAAGCGATTGTTGCCGCCTTCCACACCCCAATTGCCAATGCCACCGGTCAAGCGATAGCCCATCCAGAGCCAGCGGCATTTGGTAGCAGCGCATTTGCGCCCTTGTGCCGAACATGCAGAACCTATACTGACCTTGCGTGCCCAGGCGGAGATATCTTGCCTAGAGAACGCCGGCCGGCTGCCAGCTGCCACGTACCGCGGTGCTACCATGTACACAACTCTCTCCCCCTGTGCTATGTGCACCGGAGCATGTGTCATGTATAAAGTAAAGCGGGTCGTTATTGGTATCTTTAAGTCGCTCAGGTGACAGATGGAGACTGACTTTAACAGGCGAGAACAAGACATTCGTGGGAGGGGAGGAATATCTAAAGCAGAATGGCATCGAGGTAGTAGTGCTACAGAACGAGAAATGTCAGGAGTTAATGAAGAAGTTCATCAAGGAGAAGCCGGCAGATTGGTTCGATTCCCCAGGAAAGGTTAGCGGTTTAATCACGACTTGACTGACTGTTGGCAGGAACGAGGACATTGGCGAGGAAGGCAAGTGATACAGTGCGTTTATCTTCTAGAAAAAATGTATTGGATTGCAGCGACATCTCTTTCTATCATGTGCCCTACGACGTTGTGTGCTTGTGTATCTCTTCGAAGAAGAACCTTAAATCGTCGGGTTTTACTTGTGGCGTTATACCTAGACAAGATCAGCATTCTAGAAAAACAAAGTGTCAATTTGATCATACCGTGGCCGAGGTTAGCGATCCACCCTTGTTTGCCACCACCGAAACCTGCTACCATCTCCTTTACAACGGTGGTGATGGCCTCCTTCCCGCCGTATAGAACACCCGGGTCAGCGTTACCCTGAAGGACCTTGCTCTTGGCCTGCGCGATCTGGTACGCCTGTGCTGGATCGTGCAACCAATCCAAACCAATGACGTCGTAATTTGTATCGCACAAGTCCTCCAGTGCGTACCAAGCGCCCTTCGCAAAAACCGTCATTGGAACGCGTTCAAGCCCGAGTTCTTGAAGTCTGCTGGGTAGACGATCGGCAATGTATCTTAGATACGGTAGCGAGAACGACTTGAACGAGGTAGGGGAGAGCTCGCCAGCCCACGAATCGAAGACTTGGACCATCTACCAGGATTTAGTGACTTAGACAAATGCAAATGTAAGATATCATACCTGTGCCCCGGCCTGCACCTGCAGCGCCAGATACTCTACACAGAGCTCCGCAATCTTTTGCAGCAGCGCTTTACTCTCCTCTGAATACTTGAATACCCAAGTCTTGACCTGGATGAACATTTTGCTCCCTCCACCCTCCACCATATAACTCAACAGCGTCCATGGAGCGCCGCAGAAGCCTATGAGAGGAACTCTCCCATCTAATTTCTGCCTTGTGAGCGTTATGGCCTTGTACACGTAGTCTAGTGCCTCAGCAACGTCCACCTTCCTCTCCATGATTTCCTTATATTGCCCGTCGTCTGGTGACTGCAATGGCCTGGGAAAGTGTGGTCCTTTTTTATCGACCATGACCACCTCCATGCCCATCGCCTGTGGTATGACCAGAATGTCCGAGAAAATGATGGCAGCATCGATGAGTCCTGCGAACCGCTCAATGGGTTGCAAAGTCAGTGTTGATGCGATTTCGGGTGAACGACAACATTCGAAGAAGTCGTGTGTCCCTTTTGCTTCGTGGTATTCAGGGAGATATCGTCCAGCTACAATGCTATCAGTTGGATGTCTCACTTGGAGAACAGAAACAGTGCTGACCTTGCCTCATTACCCACATGGGTGGGCGCTCCACCTTCTCTCCTGCAATTGATTAGACCATGTTGCTGGCGACAATGCGGAGGGTGGTGGAGGACTACCTCTTGCAGTCCGTAGGATAAGATCGTTCTTCATGGGCGCGAATTGAGGCGCCATTTCTGCTGTGCATGCACGAAGGAGACAGATCGTCTAAGAAATTGCGGCATCATCATGGATGCAGCCGTGAGTACCCCGCGCCAACGCTAGCCGCCTTAGGACAGCTCCATGGAAAACCCACTTCATGTGCCACCATCATGTATTTGCTCATCTCGCGCCAGATCAGCCCAGAGTGTTAGTGGAAACCATTGAGTGGGAGCTGTGAAGGATGCTCGCGGCATCAAGATGTGGTATGCAGGCACCTGCAGCACCCTCTGGTATGCTAGGCTCATTGTGGCAAAGCGTCAAATAGCCAGGTAAACAAACTCCTCGTCCTACCCATCTGATTGAGTCTCCCTCTCCTATCATGCTTGCAGCGTGTAGATACCGATCGAAAACTTTGGCATTCAAGCCTTCGTTTTGTCTTGCAGCTTTTGCACATTCTTACAGCACCATTCTCGATTCTGCTATCCTCGGTACGTTGTCATTTCGACCAACTAACCGCCCAAATCTACCTGTATTGCGAGTCTCGCAATGGTATCAGACCCACCAAATCCGGGGTGCAAAGAGGAAGGTGTTGGTGGATCTGAACGATCTCCCCCAAGGCGCCATGGATACTGGTGTTGATGCTTTACCACCTCAAGACGATGAAGACTCAGAATATCCTCCACTCCTGCAACAAGTTCGCAACAATATGCTCGAATTCAGTCATTGTGTGCTTCTTACTCGCGTCGGGGGCTTCTATGAGGTATGCTCTTTCAGCCCTGACAAATTTCGCTGACTAAGTCCGAAGTTGTACTTTCATCAAGCCGATGAATATGCTCCTTTATTAAACATCAAAAGAATAAAAAAACGACAGAAGGGCAACAAAAAACCAAGAGTCTCCATGGTGAGTGTGTTGAAAGTGATTCATGCGTCATTTAAATAATAGGTATAGGCTGGCTTTCCCGCCTACCAATTGGATCGTTATCTCAAGATCCTTGTGCAAGACTTGAATAAGCATGTCGCCGTGAGCAACGAGTTCTTAAACGATGCACCTTCCAAGGCACGTGGAGAGCCTGCGTACACTCGCCGTGTTTCCCGAATCGTTACCCCTGGAACCTTGATTGATGAACATTTCATGGATCCCTGGGAGAACAATTATCTCCTCAGTATTCAAATTGACCCTTCCATTCTGGAAAAGGGCAATAATATCAAGGGGAATGAAGGTAGTCCAACCCTCTCCTCGGTTCTAAACCTTCCACGCACTGAGATTGGACTGGCCTGGATCGACTTGTCAAGCGGCGACTTCCTTACACAAAGTACCGATATTGCATCTCTCCCCTCGGCAGTAGCACGGATAAAACCTCGAGAGATTGTGCTGGACAGTATCTTTCAAGAAGAAGAATATTCGCAGATAGTATCGATGTTGAAAGAGGATGGCTACACCATTACATTTCAGGAACCGGCCAACCAGCCCCTTACTATTGCAGACTGGATACCTATGTTGGTCGATGTAATTGATGATTTTGACACCAAAAAATTTAAATCCTGTGAGGTAGCTGCAGGCGGTTCTCTTCTCTACTATGTAAGACACCAGCTTCTAGGATCATCCACACGACTCAATGCTCCGGTCAGACACCAAGCAGAAGATCACATGATCATTGACAAAAACAGTTTGAGAGCACTGGAAATCCGCGTCACCATGCGAGATGGCAACCATGAGGGAAGCCTGCTCCACTCCTTGAAAAAAACTATCACCAAAAGTGGGACTAGGCTTCTAACACAAAGACTTTGTAAGTCAAAGAAAATTAGTACGCATAGATTGATGTGTTCTAATTCGAGACAGCTGCTCCATCCATGTCACTACCCACAATAAACGATCGACTAGACCTGGTGGAGGAAATGATAGACTATCCACAGCTACGACAAAATGTCGTTTCCCTTCTTAGTCAGACATTTGACTCGCTTCGTCTTGTCACGAAATTCACTGTCGGTCGTGGGGATGCGGATGATCTGGTAGAACTCTCGAAGACAATCTTTACAACATTAGAGATCTTGTATGCTCTCAGGGATCACTCAACATTGCGAAAATCTATTCCCATAGACCCAGAGAAGGCTACGATAGAGATGAGGCGTCGAAAGTGTTTACCTGCATTGCAAAAACGTTTCGAACTAGGACAACCTCTCGAACTTGCTCAGCGTATCCAAGAGGCCATTGATGAAGAAGGTTTGTCTGAATATCATCGCATCGAAAACGACGAAGCATCTGAAATGGTGGACTTGGCACAAGATACCCTGGAGAGAGAGGCGGGGGAAGAAGACTTGAAGCCATTGCCAAAAAAGCTCCAACCAAAGTCTCATATGATAGTCCCAAGCTTCAAAAGTGTGACAGATGGAAGGGACGACGTGTGGATAATGAAAAGATCCGCGAGCAAAACCCTCGACCACCTACATGAGAAGTTGGGTTCTTTGACTAAAGACAAGGTGGAACTTGAAAGACAACTAAAAGAAAGACTGGGTGCTGAGAGTTTAACACTCAAATGGACGCCGAATCTATCCCACGTTGCCCACGTAAAAGGAAAAGATTCTATTCGAGTTACTGCACACTATCCTAAGAGTCTTAGTAGCAGCAAGACGACTCGTTCCTTCCAGGTCCCAGAGTGGACCCAACTCGGTGCACAGTTGGACGAAACACGATATCACATACGAACCGAAGAACAGAGAGTGCTCGGTGAGATTCGTCAAGAGGTCATCCGCAATATCGTGAAGATAAGAAGAAATGCGGCTGTTCTTGATGAACTCGATGTTGCTTGTGCGTTCGCTAGCCTTGCGAATGAGAATGACTTTGTTCGGCCAATTCTACACACTGGCACCTCGCACAATATTGTTGGTGGGCGTCACCCAGTTGTTGAGGCCGGGTTAGTAGATCAAGGACGTAAGTTCGTACCGAACGATTGTTTACTCGGCGACCCTGAACGCATTTGGCTTATTACGGGGCCCAACATGGCTGGAAAGAGTACATATCTCCGCCAAAACGCACTGATATCAATCCTCGCCCAAACAGGATCCTTTGTTCCCGCCTCGTATGCCGAAATCGGACTCGTTGATAGAGTCTTTAGCCGTGTTGGCTCCGCTGATAACCTGTACCAAGACCAATCTACCTTCATGGTTGAAATGCTAGAGACCGCACACATCCTTAAGGAAGCTACATCTCGATCCTTTGTTATAATGGATGAAGTGGGGCGAGGAACTACGCCCGAGGATGGAATTGCAGTAGGCTATGCTTGCTTGCATCACCTTTATCATGTTAACCAATGCCGAACACTGTTTGCTACGCACTTTCATGTGTTGACAGATTTGACAAGTGACTTTGAGAAGTTAGGCTGCTATTGTAATGACGTCAAAGAGGAACCAAGTGGCGAGTTTTCCTATGTGCATCGTTTAAGGAAGGGGGTCAATCGACAGTCTCACGCGCTAAAGGTAGCAAGAGTTGCTGGTAGGTCTTAGCCTCTAATCCCCCATATAATCCTCAACTGTGGTTTAAATCATTGTAAAGGGAATTGATTTACTGATATAATGATATAGGCCTGCCTGAAGGAGCCATTAGAATTGCTGCAGAGGTCTTGCAAAAGTTGAGACCTGCGCTTCTACCGGACACATAGCCACATACTACATATGAATTGCATTCTATGTCGAGAAAAAGGCCATGAGCTAACACTGGCTATTCTATTGGGGGGGCAGGGGACCGTCAACATACCCCTGTGGTGGTACTGCCTTCTTTGCGAATTAGAATTCTCTCAGCCTGCTATTGTTTCATATATTGTTATCCAATATCTTTCCATTATACCACTCAACTGCTATGATTGTATGTTAACAGCTTGCTCTATGCATCTTAAGTGGCTCTAGTCTCACTTTGTCACTAATATTGCAACATCATTCTGCCACGTGTGCTATCTGCTATCCATTCAAGCACATTGTCTAGTTTTCAGATAGGTATTTTTTATTAGCCTAGCCCATCTGCTTTTGTACTGAAAATTTACGCTAGTGGGAAGTGACTAAAGTATGATAAGGTCCAACGTGAGAGATCCTTCTTAGGCTTTAATCCCCCTTGGAATATTCCTCTAAAGCATCATGAAATACTCCTTTACATTCTGAGAGGACAAAACTGCCGCGAATCAATATCTCTCTGTTCAAAGTCTGGATTTTCATTACCGACTTAATGTTTCATTGTGAGTAACCCAAAATTATATGACCATCACCTGTGCTAAGCGCTGAAACGTCTTACTAGCTCTACTATCTTTTCTAGCCCATACCATAATCAGGATACCGAAAACAACAAAGAGACCCTGGCTGACACAAATGAGTCACCCATTTTTTCTCGTCATAGAAGGCAGTGTGCAATTCCAAAACCTTGTTCGCTGCTGCGCTAAGCATCACATATCTTGGCACTAGCTGCGTGAGTTGCATACCCATTAATGATTGCCTTCGCTCCTATTTCCTCTGGTTTTCAGGCATACTGTGTGTCACTACCCAGATCCATTCATTGAAACTACTAGATTCCAAATATTTTCTATTAGAACCAACCTCTACTCTGCAAGTGGTTTGACTACGATATGTAAGGATAAGAACTTTGCTTGAAATAGTAGTAGCCGATGAGCCATAAAGGAGCTTTTTAGTCTCCCTTAGTGATGCTACTGACCGAAACATGCTGCAAAAAAGCTCAGTACTTCCCTCTTGTGCTGTTGTTCATAGGCTAGAGGACAATATTCTGTAAATTCTATATTGGCTCGGTTTGGGTGATCTATATTGCTGGGAGTTGAATTCACTTAAGCCTTATAGGAGAATTTAGTATCTGCTACCTATTGTTACATATAGCAGAGCTCTCATTTGTACAAATAATCTGCACTCTTTCATCTTATTTCTTTTCTGGGTTGGTGAGTGCTTCCAACAGCACCAGGCTCGCTTAGTCATCTACACACTGGCTTCCTTTTTGAGTAGGAGGACTGAATTTGTTTCTCTCCCCAACACCTTTGATTATCCCCCCAACCTGATATTAACCCTCATACTTATTATTCCGAAACTCATCTATCATTCAGCTGTTCAAGTTTCACAGACCTGACAAGAACTTGGCTCTAAAGTGACAATTTGGCATTTCCCTTCACTCTAATCTCATTCGCATCGTATCAAGATTTGGTACTTAAAAGATACTGTACAAATCAATTATGTTGGTGCACATTCTTCCAATCATCTTATATCCTTCCAATTTCGATTATTCCGGCAATATTCGTATGACTTTCTCGGCTGCGGCACACTTTAATTCTCCGGGTACATAAGTTTCATATATACCGTCACACAATCTGTTGAATTTGTTTCCCCACCTCGCCCCTCAATCAATCAGATCTTGCAGGCTTCTTGCAGATCATGCTGACGGCAATATAAAGTCGCTAAATTAAGCTAAACACACATTGCCAACACTTAGGATTGTCACATGGATTATTCGTAAGGCACCAATAACAACTACTTCTAAAGCGAATTGAAAGTACCTCGCTATTTGGCTATTCTGGCCTCACGACTTCCAATATATAAGCGCCAGATCATTGCAGCATTTAAACCGAGAAAGTGCCCCACTACCCCGAACACGAGAATAACCCACTGGTTCGGTTCACGGACGACTGCGCCTCGCTATATTACCGCGTCTGATATTGCGGGTTCTGAGAGTTTGAATATAAAGCCCATCATTGCCCAGATACGGATCTTGGATGTCCGACCCGTGGATGGAGCGGTTTTGCGTCAATTCGTAACGGTCTAGATATCGGGGCTGACAATTTCCATTGTTGGATTTCATTCACTACCGCGTGTAGTCTGACCAGGTTACTGCGACCCTGCCATCTGGCCCTCCTGCATCTATATGACCAGGGAAATTCTCAACAGTGAAACAAAATCGATGGGACCACAGACCTGGATGGTCCACCATCAATTCTTACAGCAATTCTGGGATTTTTCCAGAAGCTCAGCAGGATGAATATCTTCAGCATAGGATTACTCCTAAGCGCCATTCCCTACTGTCTATCCGACATCGTTCCTACAAGGACACTTTCTCTCATTCCAAGCGCCAACCCAACTGCTACCCCAGTTGCCGAACCATCGTGGCGACATAATCATGCTCGACAATCCAAACACGTCCACGACTTCTTCAAAGCATTTGGCTGGCTTAATCGAAATACGACCCTCAAAGATGGTGACATGCCAGCTGCCATCCGAAAAATTCAAAAGATATTGAATGAACCCGAGACTGGGGTGTATGATGAACGCATGGAAGCCGTCATGAGTAGACCTCGATGCGGGACTGAGCAGCCATACAATGAAACAGATGCGAAGCTGAATGGAACGATGCCAGCAACTCATAAGAGATATGTACTCTGGGGACCAAAGTGGGATCACACATCGATTACGTACCGATTTGTCAATTACACTGGGGATCTGGCGAGTGAGCGGCAAAAGTCCATCATTAGGTTGGTGACCCTTCCATTTCGGTCCGAGTTCTTGTCCTTTATGCATCAATCTTTTACATTTCGTGAAAGCCAATTTGTGTGCGGAAGTGATAAATACCGTTCTTCTATATCAAAACTAACCATCCCTAGCGCCGCTTTCGCCCAGTGGACACAATTCCTCCCAATATCTATCACCCCCGCTTCAACCGCCTCCTCGGCAACTGATATCTACATCCGCTTCATGTCAATGGGCGCGAATGAAAGTGCCTACGCTTTTACTAACATGATCGCTGACGGGCTTTCACTTGCCTCTGGTCTTATCAATATAACATTTAATGATGACTATAACTGGAGCGACGACCGCATGTTCAACTTCACTGCTGTGCACGAAATCGGGCATTCTCTCGGTCTCAGTCACAGCAAAGTCGAGAACGCAGTAATGTGGCCCTATTACGAGGGCGAAATCCGTCCTATGCATCCTGACGACCAAGCCGCCATTCATAGCGTGTACGGTTGGAAAAACCCGCGCTGGAAGACCATTGACACGAATACAGGGACTAGAGCGATCGTGCCAGTCTCATCTATTTCTGTCACATCAGCACCAATAGACGGTCTTTACCAACTCCGGTCGACCGGTCAAATTCTCTGGCTCAACCCCTCCGGCACTTGGGTCAGCGTTGATAATAATAAAGACACAGTTCAGATCACGGGTGCAAATGGCGTCTTGTACCAACGCCATACAGATGGTAGCATTTATAGATATGCTGCGGTAAACGCCGCGTGGACATATATTGGTGCACCATCAGATAGCACAATCGACATTGTAGCTGCTGCAGACCAAGTTTACCAACGACGGAAGGATGGTTGGATTGCGCGATGGTCGGGTACCGGCACGACATGGACGGCGATCGAGCAGCCATCTGCGCAGATCTCAAAACAAATAGCCGTCACGGATAAGAAGACGTTGTGGAATCTCCTTTCGTCGGGCGACGTTGTGCGCTCTGAGTGGCCTTACAACGGAGGTTGGCAGATCGTCGATGTGAACGCTGCTAATATCGCCATTGCGGTTGGCGGTGAGGAGTTCTACAAATTACAAAGCGATGGCGCAGTGGTGTGGTTAGATCTAAATGCATACCTATGGAAGATTATCGAGAATAGAGGGAGTATTGAGATATGGGCGGTAGGGGTGTATGTGTATAGTACACATAAGGATGGGTCAATTTGGCGGTATACAGGCACACCAGGGACCTGGGAGCAGATTGACTCAAGGACAGGTGACGTAAGTATAGTGGGGGATAGGAAGGGCATGGTGTGGGAGATGTTGGCTACAGGGGAGATAGTCAAATTGGTATCTTGATGAGTATCTACGAGAACTTATTGGGTATTGCAACCCATACACTTAATTCAAGCTGAATAAATTCAATGGAATATTTGGGGCTAATGCGAACCCAAGCGGGGAGTGTCAACATTTGCATGCCTAATTGGTGGTGGTTGCATTCATGTATAACTAATTACCTTGCTGGCAACTTTACCACCCTGACTGAGGACATTCGAGTTCATCCATACCTGTTTAGGGTCCAGAAAAGATTGATTCGATCAAGAACCACCACTTTTAAAGGAAACGGCATAGACTACTTGCTTTGGCTGATGTCATACCATCACGGTGGGGTTTTGCGTTCTCGTCATAAATGCCCCGCCGTGCCGCTCATGCATAAGCGAGCCCGCCAGCCCGCCAGCCCGTTGCCGCCTTGCTCCTATCACTGCCACTGCCGCCACTAAGATGTCCCCGCCGGGCAACATTCCGTATTTCGAGGATAGAATTTGGAAATAATGCTGGCGGGGACGAGCGGGCTCGGACGGAAGATTGTTGGTTGTAGTTGCGCGACATGTCCGGAGGAAGAGGAGAAGGAGGAGGAGGAGGGGACACTACCGGTAGTATGCAAGGAAGTGTATAAAAAGGCTGGCTGGAGACTGAGAAAAGAAAGAATACATTGAGACATCTTCACAGCGTCCCTCGAATACCAATAGCGATAGTATCTATTATTTACAACATTCAAGTTCCAATCAACACTCACTCCACCGATTCTTTCATCGCCAACAACTACAACGACCAAAATGGCACATCAGAACCGCCTCTACAATTCCCGTGTCGTTGTCTTTGGGGGTACCAGCGGAATAGGTTTTGCTGTAGCCAACTTGATTGCATCTCAAGGCGCCAACGTCATCATTTCAGGCTCTAACCAGCCCAAAGTGGACGACAAAGTAGCCCTCCTGCGCTCCTACTACCCGTCTAATCCTGCAGACAAGATCACTGGACATGCGGTTGACCTGCTCGATATCAAAAACTTGGAGGTAAACCTCACAGCTCTTTTCGAAAAGATCACCGAAAACGGCGGAAAGAAGTTGGACCACATCGTGTTCACAGCAGGAGATTTCATTCATATTCCAACAATCCAAAACGTCACCGTCGATAGTGCAATTTCTGGATTCAAGATGAGATACCTTTCACCCGTAATAATTGGGAAATTGATCGCTACTGGGAAGTATTTGGAAAAGGGCCCGTCTTCATCATTAACCATTACTGGTGGAACAAACTCCAAACAGCCGATGAAAGGTTGGACCATGGGTGCGGCATGGGGCTCCTCTGTTGAAGGTTTGATGCGCGGACTCGCAGTTGACCTGGCACCTGTGCGGGTGAATATTGTGGAGCCGGGGGCAATCAACACAGAGCTACTGCAGGGCTTCTTCGCGCAGATCCCTAAAGCAGCGGTGGAGCAGATGGGGAAAGCGAATGGATTGCTAGAGACATTCGGACAACCGGCCGATGTGGCTGAGGCATACGGCTGGTTGATGCGGGACTGGAATGTGACAGGAACCGTTGCAGCGTCAGATAGTGGGAGGCTGTTGAAAGGAGTACAGTTGTCCGGGAGCTTTCAAGAGTCGCCGGAAAAGACTGATTGATGATCTGGGAAGGACCAAAGAATGAGGGTGGATAGCACGACGGTGTTAAACTGATTGCGGTATATAATCTATTGCGTATATGTCCAATTTCCACTCCACACATATATCGATTCCAACGTTGCTCGATTAACCAAGTATCAAGATATTCCTTAGGTCAGCTGGTGTCCCATCCCTAACTTATCCATCTCAGCCTTCACAAAAGACCATTTAGAGCAATCTGCTAAGAGGCCTCTAAACCCCTCCTCCCGTAAGTCGAGGATCCGTTCCCGACTGGCTTCCTTCAGATTATACTCAAGCGCTAGTTTGAATTTCAACCCCAGGAAAGAGAAAACATCTTCAAGGCGATCAAACACGGAGCTGAAAAGTTCAACATCATCTTTCAAACTCTCATCCTCGGTGATGCGCCACTGGACGACGAGAATGCAGGCTGCAATATAGAGAGATGACGCCATATGCGCACTGAGAAGCAGATCGAGAGATACCCTTGATGTGTCTTTAATTACTTGGACCATTCTTTTGGAGGCACTGACGGCACGAGCAAATTGTTCTTGCGTTTCGTCTTCGTTGTCGCAGCGGTGATGTAACAGGATAGCCATCATGTTTAGAGTTGTGTTTAACCAAATTACAAGGCCGCGGTCATCATCGGAAGCTTCCATGATGGAGGTAGCAGAGCGTGGAATACTGAGCCGAAATTTGACAAGCTGTGCATCTAGTTCCGTTGCGGTGCGGGCATACTCAGGTGAACCTGGGAGGTCATGAAGGGAATGAATATGTTCGGCAAGGCGGCCGAGAATGATGTGCGCAACCGCAAGAAAGTGGAAGACATTCAGGGGATGGGCTGCGGTTGGGGACGTAGAAATTATAATATCTAGGTTTCGTGTAAAGGGAGTATTTTCGATGGCACCCTTGACGGTTTCCGGTGTCATTTCTTGGAAAAGGGATTCTGGTATTGGAAGGTCGACCTTAAACTGCTTATCGTCTATGGCGTTCGTCCACCCGGTCGGCCACGAGTAGCTCCTGTCCATAATAAACAGTACCCATAGAGTACGTCTATGTTCTTCCTTGTCAAGAGCTGTTTCTGGCCACTGCGGTACTCGTATATAGAAGGTTTCGCGGCTCCCATCCATACGGTTCAGACTGAGAGATACTGCTTGTCTCCAGGCCTTACCAAGGTACAACCAACCAGCAGAAAAGTCACCTACTGTCCAAGAATAGAATACAAGACAAAGGACTGCTTGGATCGTGCGGAGTGCAGGCTCGGGATTTCGTTTGGTGAGTTCATATAAGAATTTGGCTTCGTCGTACCAGCGATACCGAAGGGCTCTGATGGCAGGGTCATGGTGGTATCTTGCGGATAACGTACATATCGCGTAGAGTACTAATGGAGCATGCGTTTGAAGGTATTGGTTTCGAACCTGTTCCATAAAAGTAGCTTTGTGAAAACAAGGAAAGTGATGATAGAAAAGATCGAAGAAGATATTGACTAGCTCTAGTAGAACTTCATACGAAGGAAGTCTAGAAGGATTGGCTAGTTCTTGTTCCAGTTGAAGGACATTCTCAGTAGAGACAGAATATGGGCCTGATAGGGGAGTGAGTAACCCAGGCTGCCCCAAAGAAGGCCTGTTTAAGTTTTGTGTAGAGAAATCCAAGTCCGGTCCAGGATGTTGCATGAAATGGAGATTGTTAGTGCTGGGCTGGTCAAAGTACAACGGAAGAGAAGGCTGCATCGGATTGAATGTGCTAGGACATGGCAAGAGTGGAGCGGAGGCATCGAATCTACTTGTAGCTGGAACGTTGTATTCACAATTTATGCCCCATTTCTGACACAAGGAACAAGATGGTTTCTCTCCCTGAGAAATATCAGCAATACAATTCAAGCTGAAAACATCCTAGTTTTACATCACAGCGTTTCTTGCGCTGGCGACAGCTCCTGCAAGCCTGCTTTCTCTTTGAAACGCAGGCGGGATGTGTGAGCATCATGATGCTTCGTGATGTTCGATGTTGGCATCGTAAACCTGGCAGGTGAGGATGATTGGAAACCCAGTTCAGGGCATTCTGAACGCGGGAAGCGAGTTAGGGGACAAACAAAGAAGAATGTTCGGTTGAAGGAGGATGACCTTGCATGAAATGTGAGGTGACGTTAGCGTGTTCGAGAACGCTTAGTCAGCGACATCAAACATTGATACAGCATATCCAAGTGTTTGTTTAGAGCAATCCCCAAGACTTCCCGACGATGTCGTAGTTCTCATCAAGTTTCTAGCTGTTCATAGTACCAACTACAGCATATTTCCAGCAAGCTTACTCACTTCGCCATGCTACTGATCATCTCTCTTTGTGTCGCCCGATCTCTGTTAGTTTGGCTAAGCGGCGCGATACTTCTCAGGTCCCCTACAACATCTTTTGCTTTCCCAAAGTACACTTCCTGTAGCAAGTTTCGCATCTTGAGCTCCATATCCTCCACCATCTTTCCGATATTGGCAACGTGTGACGTATCATCATCAACAGCCATATCCTGTTCAACTTGGCGTACCATGTTGCCCGAGAGGTCAAGGCCGCCTAAGGCATCTGAGTCTGTACCTAACGAGAGAATCACCGTGGAAGTGAGTTTATAATGGGCAGTACGTGCGCGGTCTTGGGCATCGAAGACGTGGATGCTGTCCCAGCTGCCGGAGCTCTTAGGGGTGGGATTGACAGCTGCAGGGCTAGTGTCAGCCTGGGGAAAGGGGAAATGGGGCAGGGAAGACCTACATTTTTTAAGGAGGACACAACCTGCAAATCCGTCATCCATGTCCCATAGGTATACACTCGATATACCGCCCTCGAAGTACCTGTTCTTGTTAGCAACGATGAGTCTAAACCATCGTTTCAACATTGCGCCCCCGCTCTTAGGATCTACTTACAATTCTCGATATACGTCAAATGCTTCGTTCGCGCGTATCTCCATCTTCCTGATCCGATCGCTCGGAGTCACGCCCTCGCCCTCCTCAACTGGAGGCTCAAACTCATTGCTCCATGGACTGCGCCAGCTGTCCCCATCACGATTGTAATCACAGCAAAGGAAGTCCCGCTTCGTCTTAGAGCACTTCTTAATCGTAAGGGGTATATCAACCGACTCGAGAAGGTCTTCAGTAAGATCGGGGTTCAGGTTGATGAGGTGGTCAACGTTGGCTTTAACATCTTTAGGGTTGAGGCGCCGGAGGAGGTCGCTGGAACGAATTAGAGAAATTGAATCGACGGGTACAAGGAATAGTCTCACAGAGCACTGTCTATGGGGTCGGCCATGCTGTTGACGTCGCTGTTGCTGTCGTCGCTTGAGCTGTCTGTGGCGCTGCTGAAGCGGGTGAGAGCTTGGCCGTGCCCCTCCAACGCCGTGGCTACTGGTGGTCTGTGCAGACGTGATTCGTGGGGAGAATGTTCACCCATTTGGGTTTGGCGGCATAGACGTTTTGTCTTCAACGGCTCTGGGGCTATTTGCCCTCAAGTGGACTAGAGTCAAGTGGAGGAATATGTTCAATGCTAAAATCGTAGCTACTGTGTATGTATTTTTCACTACGTCCCCGCTCGCGCTTTCTGTTCATGTTCATGAATCCTTTCACTTATACTTACAGCCTCTGTGGGTCTGACCGCCCAGGAGTGAAATGTTGAGGTGGTTACACGCATCGGTGAATTGGTGGATTGGTTGGAGCAGAGCGGAGAGGATGTGGAGAAGTTGAAGACGTAGCCTTATCCAGCGGGTGGTTTATATAATTACAGAAGCTATTTTTTGGCGGCAGCAGACTCCATAGCAGCAAGGAATTGATTCGGTAACAAGCCTAGTGGGTCCTACATGACCATGGTGCCGTGAAAGCAATGAGGGTGGCCTGGAGGGCAAGGACAAGAATGACAATGGGGATGGCGGTCGCAATGGAGATGCGGGTAAGAAATATTTCAAAATTGAAAGCGCTGGGAATAGTGGTTGAACGACGTCAGGGAGTGCGTGCCCTTGTGAAGCCATACGGGCGAGAGGACCCTTAGGACACAGCCTTCGGGGTATGAGCGACATCCCTTTTACTATACATTGATCACGTAGAGGCCATTCATCTAATAAAGATACCGCAACTGATGTTGCACCTTTGTTTCTGTTGTGGCAAGGATTTAGAGAAACTGATATTTGGTGAAAGAGGGATGACCTTTCATTGGCTGGTTGAGGGAAATATGGTAACCGCATGTGTGTCTCGACCAAAGTTGAAGTGAAGGTGAGATATCTGGTAAATAGGACAGTATGTGCTGCCATTTTCGATAATGGTACTGCATCCAACTTCACTTGCGCCCAAACACTATTTAATGCCGCTGACGTGCACCTTGTCTACCCTTCGCTAGCACCACAACCACTGCATTTGCAGAATTCTCCAACTTTCTTCCTCCATTCTCTCCCACTATTTCTCCTATCTAAAAACAACTACTCATAATCATCACCATTACCAACATGTCTGACACTGGCAAAGACAACGGCAATGCTACCAGCACTACTCCTACCTTCACTGAACGAGAGCTACAGATGCTAGGCTGGGCTATGCAGTCTCTCAAGTCTGGTCCACCGGATGTGTGTATTGTAGTCTTCATTTGATTCTAAAACCCTTGTGACTAACAAATTTTAGATCGACTACGAAAAGCTGGCCAACTTCGCTGGTATGAGCAATCACCGATCTGCCTCAAATGCTTGGACCAAGATCAGAGCCAAACTCCAGCTCAATTCTGACAGCGCTCCAAAGAAGACTCCAAGGAAGGCAGCTGCTAAGAAAACCGAGGGCGAGGAGGGTCCTGGAAGTCCCAAGAAAACTCCTCGCAAACGCGCTTCGAAAAAACAAGAAATCGATAGCGAGGCTGCCTCTCCCAAGAAGAAGAGCCGTGCGACTAAGACCAAGGGGACCCCCGACAACGATGAGACCAGTGCGTATCATCCCAATATTCATGAATCTCTGCTAAAGCGCTCTAGACGTTAAGACTGAAGTTGACGAAGAGCTCAATGTCGAGGACTCGAGCGATAGCCAGTTCGTGGAACCCAACGGCAACGCACCCGACACTAGCGAAAATGGCGCTGACGCCTAGCTGCGCGCTACCAACTGAGATGTTCGTATAAACATATTTGTTCTCACCTAGGACTCATATCTAACACAATACAGGGTTCATTGTTTGTAAGACATTGGCTTGGTGTGAATATACATCTC